>CACSLK010035018.1:2569912-2583735 GCA_902706635.1 Striga hermonthica
TCTCCTTTCCGCCCCTTGCATCACTTTACTTACGTAGTAAATAGGAAACTGGGCTGCTCCTTCCTCCCGCAACAACACAGAGCTTACTGCCGCCTCTCCGATGGAAACATATAACACCAAGTCCTCCCCTTGCACCGGTTTTGCTAATAACGGCAAATCGACCAACATCCTCTTCAACTCCTCAAACGCTCTCTGCGCTTCTTCCGTCCATTGGAATTTCGAGCTCTTCCGGAGTGTCTTAAATAAGGGCTCACTCTTCTCGGCCACCTTGGAAATAAAACGACTCAGGCCGGCTATTCGGCCAGTTAAGATCTGCACTTCCTTCACCTTCGTGGGGGGCTGCATCTCGATTACCGCCCTCACTTTCTCTGGGTTGACCTCGATCCCCCTCCTTGTGACCAGGTAGCCCAGAAATTTGCCCGATCTTACCCCGAAAGAGCACTTGGCTGGGTTCAACTTCATCCCATATCTCCGCAACGTCAAGAATGTTTCTCTCAAATCTCGCACATGGTCGAGTTCCTCCTTACTCTTCACCAACATATCATCCACGTAGACCTCCATATTCCTTCCCAGTTGCTCCTTAAAAATCTTATCGACCAACCTTTGATATGTGGCACCCGCATTCTTTAAACCAAACGGCATGACCACGTAACAGTAGGTCCCTCGACTAGTCACAAAACTCACCCGCTTCCTGTCTTCTCTAGCCAAGGGAATTTGATGGTACCCTTGGGATGCATCCATTAGGCTCAGCAACTCACATCCTGCCGTTGAGTCGACCAGCTGGTCGATTGTGGGCAGTGGATATAGATCCTTCGGGCACGCCTTATTCAAGTCACGAAAATCAATGCACATTCTCCATTTTCCTTCCGACTTAGACACCATCACTGTATTTGATAACCACTCAGGGAATTGAATTTCCTTAATATGCCCTGCTCCCAACAGTTTCTCAACCTCCTGCTCGATAATCTTGTCCATCTCCGCCCCATGGTGCCTCCTCTTCTGCTTCACCGGCCTCACGCTGAGGTCGATATTCAGTCGATGTTCAATCACCTCCGCCCTTATTCCTGTCAACTCCTCAGCTGTATAGGAAAAAATATCAGCGAACTCCCTTACCAAGTCAATCAGCCTCGACCGAATGGGCTCCTCCAGATCCTTCCCAATTCTAAACTTTCTATCCTCGCATCCCTCGATCATCTGAATTTCTTCAACCTCTCCTCCAGGCTGGATATCCATCATCTCCTTGCCCTTGTCCACCCTTTGCTTCTCCTCCTTCGACCTCAATCCCCCTGGTCGATTAACCTCTTCTCCTTTTGACTCGGCCTGCCTTTTCGCCAGTTGTCTGTTATTACTGACTGTCGTTTGATAGCAACTTCTCGAAGTAAGCTGATCCCCGGCAATCTCTCATACGTTTTCGCCCACCGGATACTTGATCGTCATGTGGTACGTGGATACGACCGCCTGGAATGCATTCAAGCTCGTCCGTCCCATGATGATGTTATAGGATGACTCAGTACCTACGACCACAAATCTCACCATGCGCACCTTTCTCAGCTCTCCTGATCCCAATGCCACGGGCAGGCTGACTTCTCCCATCGGCAGAACCTCTCCTCCATTAAAACCGTACAGCGCCGTGGTTACCGGTTTCAACTCCATATTCAGCTCCCTGTTGATCTGTACAAAACAGTCGTAAAACATCACATCTACCGAACTCCCGGTATCAATGAACACCCTCTTCACATCAAATCCTGCGACCTCTGCAGTTATCACCAAAGCATCATTATGTGGCAGGACCACTCCTTCGGCATCCTCCGCATTAAAACTTATCACCGGCATTCGGGCCGTGATACTCACCTCCTCCCTTTTCCTCTTCATCGCTCGAACGTGACCTTTCCTCGCATTGTTCGAGTCCCCGTCCGTCGGTCCTCCCGAGATCATATATATCGTCCCTCTCTTCACCTGACCTCCATCCCCTTCTCTTTCCCGCTCTCTACTTCTTCGCCTCCTCTTTCTCTCATCTCGTTTTCGACCATCTCGACCGCCTCGCGCATCCTCATCATCATCTTCCTCACTCCTCTCGACCGAGTCCTCCCGACACCTTCTCTTCTCCTTCCTCCTCCCCTTGTCCTGATAAACAAACTCCTTGAGGTGTCCCGCCCGAATGAGGCGCTCAATCTCGTCCTTGAGGTGCCGACAATCCTCAGTAGTGTGGCCATAGTCTTTGTGGAAGCGGCAATATCTCCTCGACTTTGGTTGGGTGGGCCCCTCGAACCTCGACCTGGGCCACGTCACGTCCTTCTCGTCCATCCCTTTTTCCATAGCCATTAGAACCTCGGCTACTTTTGCGTTCAACGGGGTGTAATCATGGAATCTTTTTCCCCCAGAGATGGGTCGATCCTTCCACCTGTCTTCTCGCCCTCGGTCCGGTCTAGCTCGTCCCTCCGTCCTGGGCGAGGCTTTCCTTTTGGGCGAGACCGTTTTCTCCTTCCTCGACTCCCCTCGACCTAACTCCTCCAGTTTGGCAAACTCCGCCTCAGTCTCCTCGAGATTGATATATTTTCTACACCTCCTCAATACCTCATCATACGTGTGGGCGGGGGTCTTAGCCAAAGAAGTTCTGCATGGTCCCGCCCGCAAACTCCTTATCAATCCTCCCGCCTTGACCTCGTCGACCGCCGATGGAATCTCCAAACAAGCCTGATTATATCAAGCAACATACTTACGCAATGATTCTTTCTCGCCCTGTCTCATCGCCATCAATGTCAAATACGTCTTCTCCTGAGCTACCGCGCTCGAATATTGATTTGTTAACTTTTCTGCAAAATCTCCAAAGTCCACTATCGAGCCTGGGGGGAGCTGTTGGAACCAGTCGAGCGCCCCTCCCCTAAGGGTCGATGAGAAGGCCCTGCAACTAACAGGGTCAGTATATCCATGCAACACAGCCATATTTTCAAATGTTCTCACGTGTCTCGACTGATCAGAGGTCCCATCAAACACCAAGTTGGTATCCTTGTAATTATTTGGCAAAGGCGCTGCCAGTATGTCCGCCGAGAAGGGATGTCCTCGAGCGCGCCTCTCTGCTCGACCATCCACCTTAGCCTGCAATTGGCGCAGCTGCTCCGCCATCCTCTCCATCTCCCGGTCATGCGCAGGCCCGCCTCCGCCATAGCTGGATTCCTCCTCCTCCGCATTTTGTCGTGACCCTGCAACAGTATTCGGGGCAGTAGTAGCCCGAGAAAGACTGTTTGTAACCTGTTGAACCGCCTGGGAAGCTGCCTCCGCCACCATTTGTTGCATTTCCTGCCTGGTCATTACCACCGGTTGATCGGGGACCTGAACCGCCGCTTGCGGCGGCGCTCCTCCTTGGACCGCCGCTCCTCCCCGTTGTTCCCCTGTTCCTCCTGGTTGTACTGTTGCCAAATTTTGCGGTGGTGGTGGTGGCATCGCCGCCGCGTCCGCTGCGCGAGCCTCCTGGGCACGATTGGGGCCGGTATTTCCTCCAGGGATCGCTGTTGCCGCTCCTACACCTTGGAGCACCGGTGCGGGGGTGACCGGCGTCTGTGATGGGCCCGAAAAACCCGGAGGAGGACCTTGCCCCAACGGCCTGGTCGTCGTCCAAGCATCATCGAACGTTGACTGCAAGTTTTTGGGAACTCCGTCCGCCATAGCTGAGCTTCAAGCACGCCTTTTGCAACGAAAGTCCCCACAGACGACGCCAAATGGTAACACAAAAACTCCTCGACCGGCTGGAACTTGAGTAATCACATTCCTTCTCGCCGGTTGGACGTCGTGTACCTACAAAGAACTCTCACACCGGAGGGGTTTTCCGGTGAAGAGCCTCCGATGCTTAAGTCAGTGTGTATTCAATCAATTCTAAGGAGTAATAGAATGATCGTGTTGAAGAAGAAAGGCTCACCCTCTTTATATAGGGGTGAGATACCTGACCTAGGGCTGCCCGGATTTGATGAGTTTTCTGCCCTAGCTGCCCGTCCGTACACACCAAACGCGTGTGTCAGAGGCGGCCGTCTCCACTATCGCCTGCACCAATCCTCTTTGGACGCGTGTCCTCCTGCACATGGGGTAGGCTGTCAGAGGTGGTTATCGCTATCCACCACTGCTTTCTCGACACGTGTCCCCCTGCACATGGGGTAAATATTCTCTTGGAACTCTGTCAGAGGCTTCCTTCACGCGCCTATGACTAGGCCGAACAGCGTGGTGTTAAGTCCTCGGAGTAATCGACCTGTTGAGGTCGAATAAGTTGCTCGATCGCGTGTCTGGTCGAAGGATAGTTTGGTCGACAGCCTTGCTTGGTTGACTAGTTAATTGCTCGATTTCTTTGGCTTCCTCATAATATGACCTCCTCGACCGGTCAACAGACCGGCTCAGCCTCGTGGGTATAATATCCCATATCAAACTCCAACTATCACTATATTCTTAACTTGTTTGAACACTTACCCTATCTTCATTTCCACGTCTGTACTGAGCCAGTTCAAGGGCACGTTAAATACCTGAACCCAAAGTTGTAGTTCTTGGATGTAGGGTGACTGTTTCATAGACCAGTTTTCCATTCTGAGAGGATTAAGTATTCATTTTCAAAGATCCAATTGATGCCCTTATTCACCTTCTTCAAATCCTCTTTGTTCTAAAAAATGAATTGGAAAAATTTATGGCCCAATTCTTTAACTTCCATTGGCTCGCGAAACTTCCAAATGTAGCTCATGGCACGCTGAACTCCTATTCGCATGTTGCTTTTCTGTCGCCAATAATTTTCCCAAATAAACTACGCTTGCATTCTTCATCACTAATTTTGATGCCGTCTTGGCCCAAATCGATGAAGGAATGCTCCTTTTTCAAACAGAGAGAAGCCTTTAAGACGTTGGGAAAGCTCCTCATCTTGTCCTGTGCAGAAATTTGTTCCCACTAGGAAACCCTAATCGACACTCTTCTCTTGGAAAAAAATTGATAGACGCTCTATAAAGGAATCGAGAAAAGGAACAACAATTAGAGATTAATGGGGAGATTGAGAATCCAAAGGGAACACTGCGAATCGCTCTCTGGCTAGAGAATGGCGTACGCTCTCCGACGAAAGAATTATTGTGCACACTCCTTCAACATTGTAGCTTTGTTTTCAGTGATTAGTTGTTTGATTTTTTTATTGTGTTTTGTTTCGCCCGTTTGGGCTTGTAATATTCTTCTGTTGGAAGAAGTGTTTATTCTCCTGTTAAAGTCTTTGTGTATTTAGGTTTTGTGTGTTGTAGTTAGTTTAGTTTTAGGTTGCCTCGTGCATTCTGCCTATGGAGTTTGTTCTCTCAGCTAGATTCGACTTATTAGTAGCGGACTTATTCGGCTACTTAGTTGTCTTCTAATTTGTAATTATGTGTTTTTGTTTTAATGAAATCCTATCATTTCAGGGGGAAAAACGTGGGGCCTGATCCGAACTGTTACCGGCCCGACAGTTTTACCCTTTTTTGTTTTTTTTTGTTTTCATTAATTTTATTTAATTATACTGAGTCAGCTCCGAACCGGCGGTTCACTGGACCGGCCCGGAATGTCAGTTCGCCGAACGGACCCTGCATATGTTCGGGCTAGTTTAGGACCGGCCACCCTTGGCCCGGAACCGGAATTGGCCATGTCTAAGGGCAGTGATCCCGCTAGGCCATATTGCTTAGAGTGTTTTTGTTTCGCGAATTATTGTATTCGTATTTGTCTGGCAGCAAATTAGATGACCTTACTTAATTCATTCCTGGGCGGAAGTTACAGCGTTTTATTGTTCATAGAAACTGAAAAACCCACGCACGCAGCACAACTGCGTTCGGATTATTTATACAAATTCAACTTCACCAAGGACACATTAAAGCTGGGAACCATTCCACTTTAATTTATTCAGCGCCCGCCCACCTGATTTTAGTTCTCAGTACTCATCTTGATCATGCCGTTGTCATCAGCTTCAACTCTCTCGAACACCGCACCGAACGCGGCCTGCTCGTCCGACAGGGCCACGCTCAGGCGGCCGCGGAACGAGATGGTCAGTGGCCCACACCTGGGCGAAATCCTGGGGCAGTACGCGAGCGTATGGACGAGTTCCCCAGCTGACTGGATCGTGAACAGACTGTCCCCGCCCCCAAGGCTTCCCCCGGTCGTGATGCCGAAGCCCCGGAGGTAGGGGTCGAATCGGACGGTCCAGAAGCCGCCGTCGTTGCAGGCCGTGTCCGTGGAGAGGGTTGGGAACTGGATGCTGATCTCGGTCGAGGTGCGGACGGGATGCCCGGCTTCGGACACGTGGGGCAGATGGAAGGTCACGGGGAGGCCTGGCCCGGCGATCATACGTCGGGCCAGGATGAGGTCGAGAGGGCAGGAGGCGTTGAGCTGGAGGGGGTCGACGTTGATGTCGCCTTCCCCGGCACCCCAGGTGGGGGACCTGATGCGGTATTGGACACCCGTGACCAGCTCTTGTCCGGAGGTGTCGAGGATTGGGGCGGGGGGAGGAGTTTGGGCGGCGGCCAACGAAACGAGGAGGAAGCAGGTGAGGTAGAGGATGTTCTTCATCGTCGTTGTTTGTGATTTGTGTAGATAGAGAGATGTATGTGTGTGTATGTATGTGATGAGGCTATTGGGGTGTGAATTGTGGAGGAGAGGCCTTACCTCCTTTTATAGGCCAACACACCTTATCAACTTCACTTACGTAGCTAGACGAGGAAATTTAATAATTTTTCTTTTTTTTATTACTAGTAAAACACGTGAAACATATTTTATATACTTTTACAATTTAAATTTTTTTATATATATTTATAATTATAGTATATTCAATCAATGTTTTTGCATTATTATTTTTTATTATTCAAATCAGTCTCAATTTGAAAGTTTACCCATCTTTTCATGTCTTGTATTAAAAAAACTCCAAAGTATATTATAAGATGAATTATTAGGTGGCCTGCATGTTTTGGATAGGCCTCCTCCGGGGGCAGGGTTATGGCTACAACATGATATTGCCGGTGTGTCTCATCCTTGTCGGGTGCTGAAATAATCAGGCTCTAGGCTTTGCCTCCTTTTTTGTACAAAAAAAAGATTGAAATGTAATTTTTTATTAATGATAATAATGGAAATTTATGAAAAAAAAAATAGAATATATAAAATATTCCATGCACAAATGAACATTTCTCTAAGATAATCTCGTTCGCACAAAATATTTTTTAATATAAGTACAACATTTAATATGTCCAATTCCTTGAAGCAATTGACAATTTTTCGCAATTATTACCCAACAACTCATACAAGTCATAATTCGATTTATATTAGTAAATATCCTGTGCACATGCACAAATGTACATAAAATACTCTAAGTAATATTTGAGAAAAATTAATATTAAAATTCTAGATAATGAACATATTACATTTTCAAAAATTTGATCATTAAGAAAAATAAATTAACGATTTTATTATTATGAACAATTGTTTATTATCATTATATAATAATAGTTTGATTATTATTATTATTATTATTATTATTATTATTATTATTATTATTATTATATTATTATTATTATTATTATTATTATTACTATTATTATTATTATTACTATTATTATTACTAAGAAACAAGTGTTTATAAGATTCTAAAGTTGTTTGACTATGCTATTAAAACAATTTACTAATTATTTTTAAAGAAATTTTTTCATGAGATACAAAAGAAAAAGATAATATCGATGTTAATATTATTGTGAATTATTATTAGTTGGTATTAGCAATAACTATTATATAATATAATAGAAAAAATACATGATTACATTTAATAGGATGTATTAATGTGAGAAGTAAAAAAATATTAATGATAAATTTTGTAACCGAAAATGGAGGAAAAAATTTTAGTGGTTTTATTAAAGATGTTTTATTAAATGCTATATGCTAGCAATTATATATATATAGATTTGCTACTCAAATTTTCTAAAATTACACATATTATCGCTCCAATTATTGTTTTATAATTTCATATGCACTTTTTTCTTAAATTGCTCTGAATGTAACTATAGTTATTGCATGAATTAGATATGTACATAGGGATAGGTCAAATGAGGACACTTCTTAACCATTGATTTTGTGTTGATCAATGACTCATATTAAGTAACTAGAATAACTATGCATATGTTTTGGAATAAATATGCATTTTGTTAGAATAATTATGCATCTGTATTGTAACAGAACTTGAAAAGTTCAAAAAACTCAAAATAACATTGAGGTTCAAGAATTGTTGTTTGGTATTGATAAAGATTTAGAGGGAGGTATTGGTGATTCCCGGAATAAATTTGCCATTTTATGGACAATTTCTAGCTAGTGGGAGAACTACGTAAGAAACTGTAGGAGTTCAACACACTCATATACAAGCAATACATAATGGCTTGGATGCCAATCATTCTCAATAAACGCATGCAAACGTGGTTTTTGAAAACCCTCTAGCCGATGGGAAATTCCAACATACAAGAACCTCTTTATGATCAAAATGTCTAATAGCAAATGTAATATGTAAAATTCCGTAGGTTGACTAGAACTCATCGTGGAACAATTAGATTGTCTTTCTTTTTGGACGATCATGATGATGTAGAGATTTCTAACGAGGATGAGCTTAGGTCCAACATTGAGTTTATGTGAGACATAGACTCAGGGAGGTGCCTTGATGCCATAAAATTATAAATGGACTTGATGTACACGAATCAAGTTTAGAATTTGGTTGGTGTTTATTGTGTTTTTATGCTTATTTTCATGTTTTTTATATGCTTAATTGAGTTGATTCTAGGTTTGTTTCCTTGTTTAACCGATCCATTTTTAGTTGTTCCATGTGTTTTTCTTTTCTTTCGGTTTTTACATTTTGGCTTACTTTTCCGTGTCGTTTGGTGTAATTTTTAGGTTTATCATAAAACTATTTCCGAGAAGCCTTGAGTTATTTTCGAGCAATCCCGAGTTATTTTTCGAGCGATTCTAATTTCTTCCCGAGCAATTTTGAGTCTTTTCAAGCACTTTTCAATCGATGACGTCACCCTAGCTTGCCTACACTCGCGACCTCGCGCACTGGCCGGCGACCTCGCGAGTGCCACCTACATGCGTCTGCGCCTAGCGTCCAAGTCCGTGACGTCACGAGTGTTGTACTTCATGCGCCCGCGCCCCACATCCAAGATCGTCAAGTCGCAAGTGTCGTCCTTACTGCACCCGCGCCAAGCATCCAAGCCCAAAACGTCGCAAGTTTCGTTTTACCTGTGCCCGCGCCACGCGTCCAATCCCGAGACATAGCGAGCGCCATCTGCCCGCGTCCGCGGCGAGCGAGTCATTTAGCCACTACGCGAGTGGAATTTTAAATGTGCCTTTTTATTCAGTGTGTGTTTTTTAGGAGACTATAAATACATTTTGTCCCTTGTGTTGGGAGCACCTTAGATTTCATTTGTCATTTTTCTACTTTAGGAATTATTTGCTTATTTTTAGTTCTCTCTATATTATATTGGAGCTCTATGACTATCATTTTTTATACGACTTTCCGGTGACATCGTTTCTATGCAAGTTCAGAACTTTTTAAAATGATTCTCGTCTACCACACGATAGGTGAGTGGGTACTAGCTTCTAGCCTCATTACCACGTGTTTGCCTCATTTTTGCTTATGATATTTTTCAAAGTAAATTTGGGTGTTTGCTTGATGAATGAGGGAAAGTTTAGGTTTTTGTTTTTATTGTTTGCCTAAGTGAGTAGTTAATTACTTGCTTATCTAGTGTTAAAGTTTGAGACTTTGTTTAAGCTCAATCATTTAGGTTTAAAGCTAGTATAATTACCTAGCTTTCTCACGCTTTCAATTTTCAATTGCAATTAGTGTTTAATCAATCACAATCTTCTCGATTAGAATGTTTAGGCCTTTATTTTCTCGTTTTGTGATCATGTACAACTACGTAATGAGCGAAACTCCTAATAGCTTTCCTTGAGAGATGAACCGAGGTTTGAGTTACTAGGTCAACAATTATTCTCACTTTAAACTAATAAACCGTTGGTTTGAAAATTAGGTTTGACCTATTAGAAACAAATGAGTTTTCAAGAACACTTATGTAAATGTCAAAGAACAAACCTACAAGGCTAGGTTGGTGGCTAAAGGTTATAGTCAACGTGAAGACGTTAGCTATAATAATACCCCTTCACATGCATGTTGATGGAATCAAGTCCATCTTGGATTTTACTAGCAAAAGTTGCATATACTGACTGTGATATTTGATATATGGATGTTAAAATCATTTTCCTTGATGGGAATTAGAGGATGTATATATATGATACACCCTAAAGGTTTCACGTCCAAGTCAAATTAAAAATTAGTATGAGAGTTACTGAGGTGCAATAGTGGACTTAAGCAAGCTTTGGGAGTTAGAATATCTGTTTCTACGAAGTTACATAATGGCTTTGTAAGAAGTAAGAAGGATCTATGCGTAAATGCAATGAGGATAATATTATTTTCATCATATATGTACGCGACTTATTGATAATTATTAGAGGCAAGGACAAATTGGGAATTGAAGAAGACAAAATAACAACAAGAAGATTCCCTTCACTATATAATGGTTGCAGCACTCTGATGATTCAGTACGAGGAGCGCACTCCCAGGACGTCCTGCATGCCACCTTGCATATGTGACATCATGCAGACGTCAGCCACCCTCATTGGCATATTCCCATTTAGATGCCACTTCTAGAAATATCTCTTGAGCTGTATATAAATGGACAAAGGATGCAGAAATGAATTGTAACCTATTCTGATCAAGTAGCAAGAAAATTATATTGCCTTTCTCTAGTTCTTTTTCATGCACGTTCCTATTTTCCTTTAATAATGAAATGATGTTCCTCGCCTACAGTCCATGAAATATTGACTATCAAGTACCTTCATTATGAAAGACTTGGGTGAAACCTGCTATACTCTTGAAATTAGGGTTTATTGAGATAGACCTAATAGAGTATTAGAGTTTCATGGTTCACGTGTGTATTCAAGGTACTGAAGTATTTTTCAAATTCTAACGAAAATGAATATTCCAATAATGGTCATGACGTCAAGTTGGCAAAGAAGGATTGTCTGCCAAACTTGGGCGTATGAAATAAAGTCTCATATGCTTATGCTATGGAGTCTATCATGCATACCACGAGGTCTATATGACTTATGCACTTAGTATCACTTGCATATTACAATGAAATCCTGGGGAGGTATATTGGAAGACTGCTAAGACTATTCTTTATTACATTAGATAGACTATAGAATATATTTTATTCTATAGTGGGAATAATAATTTAATAGTCTTACATTCATTTCAATGATGAGGCAGTGAGCTGGAATAGTGTCAAGCAATAAACCACTGTGAATTCAACAGCAAATGCCAAGTACATTGTTGCACCAAAAGCCTATGGAGGTTGTTTGGATACATGAGTTCTTAAATGAACAAGGGGTAGTTTCAAGTGTCATTTATCTAATATCTGCATATTATGATAAAACGGTGCAATTGCATGGGAAAAGGAACCAAGATCCAACAACAAAATAAACATGTATAAAGGCACTATCAGTTATTTAGAGATAAATGATATAGGAGAAATAAGTTAGAACATGTTCAAATTGAACATAACTAGATTGGTTCGTTTACCAACCCATTGTGTACAGTTGAGCACAATAATCATTTTGAGAAAATGGGTATTAGATACATTGGTGATTGCCTCTAGTTCAAGTGGGAGATTGTTGGTATATGTGTCCTAAAGACAATCATTTTTAGAGTATATATACTTGATCACATTAATATTATATTAGATTATAATTATGGAATTGCATTTAATTAAATAATTTTTTTTGTTTGCAGTTTATTAATTAATTTCTCCCTTGAGTTAATAATGTCATTAACAGAGTGAGATGTTAATTGATAAAGTGTAACTTCAAATTGCCTCAATCGATGATCATTAAAAAAAGTGATATTAATTATATGCGATAGATTGACATGTGTGCATCATATTCTTTGAGAATATTGGTGTACCCTACCGATAAACTATTTGTTTATGTATCTGCGGGAGTATCGGTGTGTGGAATGGTGTAATAGTTTTTTTACTTGAGGTCAATACACAATTCATGTATATAATGATTTACTTATACCTAGTCCAACGCTTACGCTCCTTATGGGGTAGATGCAAAATTGTGTTGGGTTGATCACGATATACATAGAATTGGTAGCTGAGCCAAGATATGATTCATTCCTCGAATATAGTTTTGTGAGAGGGCTCGTTTTCTCTATACTGGGTTGATAAAGTCATTGGTCAATGCACGTAATTATATTGAAATGGTGTTCAAATATAATTTATTAAAATCAACAAGTAAGATGAGATAAAATGATTAAACTATTTGGATAGACATACGTTCAAGCCGTAAGCTTAATCGAGTGGTTCGTGAATGAAGGGACTATATCACCATTGAGTTCTACACTAAAGGTTTCTTTTCTTTGTCCATGTAAACGTACTTCATATTTTAAGTTCATTCTTCGACGCGGTCTAGGAGTTTCGTAAGGATCATAAATTAGATTTGCGTCACACAATTTGCAATCATTTTTCTGACCAAGAGTGAATCGAGAGTGTTAAATAATCAATTAGATTAGACTATTTGTTCATGAGAAATGAGATTATTTTCTATTTGAGAGAAAATAATTAATTAGGTTAAATTAAATTTATAACTAATTAAATTATAGATTGAATTAGGTTCAATTGCCGATTGGGTTATAGGATATCCTAAGGCCCATATAATTAGGTTTGACCTAATTATAAATAGGTCATTATCCAATTATAGTCTTATTTGATCGATGGATTGAGAAACACTTGAGAGATCACAAAATCTTAGAGATTGAGAGATCGGTATCAAAATACAAATTGTAATATCCCGTCAGATTAATAATCTAAATCATGTTTTAGTTCCGATATAATAACGTTGTCGATTATTTTTTTCGGAATTAATTATTTTCAGTCGAGATTATCCGAAATTATTTTCGACTTTCGGTTTACGTTCGGAATAATTTTGGAAATTAAGTATCATGTTAGCTAATTAATTAAGCATATAGATTATGCTTAATTAAATATTAGTCATGTTTAAAGCTTAAAAGCCGAGAGCAATTAAGTTTTGTGCTTAAATTTTATTAAATTGCCGTAGCAATTTCTTCTAGCTTAGGAAACAACTTTTCCCTCCTTCAAGTACTTAAGACGTGGCATCATTAGAAAGTTCATGTGGTGATTAATCACCTTAAGCCAATTATCTTGGAGTAAGTGTCAATCATGGGTTAAGCCACCAAGGCCTTGCGTCACTCCTCCCCTTGGTGTCGTGCATATATATAGGTGAGAATTTGAGGAAAATTTCCATCTCCTTCAGCCTATATCTATGTTAAGTATTACTGCCTACTAGTATAGAGAGTAGTGAGAAATTAAGATATTCCCTAAGACTTAATAGCTACCGCATAGCATAGCACGCAAGCAGCCGCACCGCGCCGAGTAACATCGCACGTAACCTTCGAGCAAACAAGAGCATCTAGTGCGATCAGTCGAGCGTTGGGAGAAGGTAACACCGGTTTACCTTTATTTGTTCATAGTACTTGCGATGTGTTCATAATCATGGCGCGGCTTTAAGCCGTTCGGCCGTGCGAGCGTATAAGCGTGCGTGTAGTCATGTTGGGCGTGTTCATGTTTTATGTTAAAATCTCGAGTAGTGGTCATATAATCAGCCTTTTTATACAATATCATGTTCAGTTATATTGTGTTGCTCGATGAATGTTCATGTTGTTCGGTGATTCGGCCAAGGGA
>CACSLK010035018.1:2599253-2612322 GCA_902706635.1 Striga hermonthica
TGACTCGATAACACATATAAACACATAAAAATAAGCACAAAAACATAACAAACAATTGAGTGGTGGGCTGGTTCTATGCTGGAATTCTGAAGTGCAGGTTTCTCAAGTTATTTGCCAACAATTCTTCATAGCTATTGAGTACAAGATGACAGACTCTTCATCAACATGGGGGATATTTGTCTATCTAAGCACTTCCAATCTTCTTAGACAAGACCAATGGAGAGAATTTGAAACACTCAGACCTCTTTGGGCAGATAGCTGGTATATTCTGGTGATTGGAATGACATCTGCTCTAATTATGAAAAAAGGGGGGGAATTCCAATGTCAGATCCTAGTATGGCTGGGTTCAACAATTTTATCAATTTGATGGAAATGGAGGAAATAAGGATGATAGGGAACAAGTTCACATGGTGCAATAACAGATTCTCTGAAGGCCTAGTAGAGGAAAAATTGGATCGGAGCTTTGCGTTAATAGACTGTTTAGAGAGTCACCCTCATGCTTACATTTCTACTATGGCCAAAGCCTCCTCAGATCACTCCATGCTGCTCCTTCATATAGGGGACAACAAAGTCAGAAGGAAAAGCAAATTATCCTTTGATAAAAGATGGCTCACCATGGAGGGTGTGAAAGATATAGTTAAAGATGCCTGGCACATTTCTCACTCAGGCACCCTCTTTTTCATATTGAAAGAGAATATCAAAACCACTAGACTTGCTTTGTTGAAATGGAGTGCATCATTCAAAACTCAAAACCAATCTCTCATTGCTAACTGTTTGTCCTATTTTTGTTGCGTTTTTCCTAATTATTTTTCATTTATTTTTCCCTCATATTAGGTCCTTTTATTGATTTTTGTTTATTTTATAGTTTATTTCGTGTTTTGATTTATTTTGGTCTTTCTGGTATTTTCTCGGGCGTTTTTCGGTTTTTTATCGTTTTTAGTGTGCATGTTGGATGTCTCGGGAGAACAAAATTTCAGGAAAAAGTCAGCCGAGCAAATATAATAAATAGGAGGGTTCGTCGCCATTAAACCGGGGAAAACGGAACCAAATTCCGTTTCTAATCGGACTCAAACGGGTCCGAGACAAGGAGTCGAGCATGCTTTCCAAACAGCTCTCCCTCACGCAAGCCTTTTCTTATCACGTCGGCACTTCACGTCACCAGCATCACAACGTATATAATACTCCAGATTTCTGAGCACCACCACGCCACTGCGACAGCACCTTCGTCTCCACGGAGAACCTCCACCTTCACGGACTACCTGCCCCTGCTGCTCCTCCACGCCACCGGAAGCTGCCCAGAATTGTCCCGTTGTGCCGCGGCAAGCTTAACCCCCGCTCCGTTACAAGAATACCACGCCGCTGCACCAATTCTTCTCCACCGCGACAGCAACCACTCCGCCTCAACTCTGCACCATGCCGCGAGACGACACCGCAACCGCCACCCTCCTCCTCCGCGCCGTGAAGCGCCGCCACGCCGCGGTACTCGCACCTAGCACGTCGTGAGCCCTCCAACACGCCGCGACAGTCATCTCTTTCACGCCGCGGTGGACCGCCGCGCCACGCCGCCCTTCTCCCATCGCACCTGCCACGCCGTGTTGCACTTTCACGCTGCGGAGAACGTCCTCGTCGCGCCGCGGCAAGCCTGCAGCTCCGCGGCGCCTGCTGTTCTTTTTTTCCCGTCGAACCCAGAATTGCCTCCTCTTGCGGCCGCGACTTCCTCTTCTCCACGGCCGCGGAGACCAAAAACAGGTCCAAGCTCCCAGCACTTCAGAACAGAAAAGTCGCGGCCTCGAGATGATCCGCGGGCTTCTCCGCGGCTGCGACTCACGCGATGATTAATTTTTAAGATCATATTTTTGTGAACGAAAAATTGATTACGTTGGGAACTTAGGTTTTATACTCTCTCATTTTCTTTTTACTGCTGAACATATTTTTTCTCTCTTAGTTTTTGGAGAGGATTGATTCTTGAGAGTGAAAAACTCCAGGTTTGATATTTTTGATTTGGATTGCTCGTTGTTTATTGACATTGGATTTCCCTTTAATCGTACGTTATTATTTTCATTGAAAAATGAATGTGATGGCTTGTTTAATTGTGAATGTTTATGTTGATATTGCTATGAGTGGCTAAATTTGCTAGCTAGGGTTAGGGGATTTTCGTTCCGGTTCGATTTTGTTTTTATGCGTATTAATTGCTCAATCTTTCCGAGTTGTGCTAATCCTAGGGTTAGATGTTTGATCACCATCTTATCTAATTAATCGATTTTAGAACCGAAAGGGGAGAAATCAATTGATCTAGGCTCGTCTAGAATAGGCTTGTTCGGAGACGTATTGTCTATGTGCTAATTGATTCGATAATTGTTCGTTTATGTTTATTCTCTTGTTTTGTGAGATATTGAGAATGAATCTCTGGATGAGTTAGATTTTCGAGTCCTTTAACCGAGTAGTTGATTTTCCGTTAAATGCATTGATAACCGGAAGCGATCATCCCCGATACCCTTGCCCCTTAAATCATACTTGTTCAACGTGTTCGCTTGCTATTTAATTTGGTTTATTTAAATTCTAGTAGTTGTTAATTGAAATCCAAACCAATCATTTTAATTAGAGTGTTTAGGAATTTTTTTTTTTTTTTTTTTGTGTTATCAATATCGAAGCTAAATTCTGAACAGCCTTCCTCGTGAGATCGACCCGGGGAAAGAATCTTTTGATTCGGTACTCGGTATAAAGAATAATTTGTACACAACAAATTTGACACCGTTGCCGGGGAAGGCAAGTAGGATATTTAGTTTTGGTATTGATTTTATTTTTTGTGTTTCTCTTTATTTTGAGTTTTTCGTATTTTTGTTATTTTCTTTTGTGCATCTTTGTTTTTCTCTTGCTTTTGTTTTTGTTTTCTTTTCCTTTATTTTCGTGGCTACGTGTGGCTGTTTTGTTCTTGTGTGCAGATATTTGACCGAAGAGCCTAATGAACTCATGCTACCCAGTCGCACCCTCGTACGCTCGATCTTGGAATAATGGGCCGAGCTACGGTTCTTGAAAATATGGCCAGGCGTGTTCATTTCCTTACGAGCAACAATGGGATTTCGCACCGGTTGAGCAGACCTATGAATTTGAAGAGCGATCCTTAGAGCATAATGAGAAGCTCGGCCGAATTCTTACCTTTATAACAACTCGAGAAGAAGAGCCCGCATTCAATGAGAAAAACTTGATCTAATCCTCACTCGAATGATGGCCCAAGAAAACTGAGAAAAGGAGGTGGAGCTCATGTGTGCCCGTTTGAGCGAGAAATTGGAGAGTCTAGCAAGGCGCATCAACTTAATCGAGTCACAAGCCGACGAGCCCATGGTTGTGGACCCACATCCATAGCCCATGTCTTTCACTGAGCTCGATGATGACTCTTCGGGATACAATGCTAAAATTGATCTTATCTTTGCCCGAGTGATGGCCCAAGCTATTCGAGATGAAGAGATTGAGCTGGGATGTGCTCGGTTGAGCACACAAGTGGAGAGCCTAACAACACACATCGACCGTATCCATTCACAAGCTAATGAGGCCTCTATCCATGATCCACATCCTACGCATGGTGCCCGAACATGTAAGTCGATGTGTATGAGCAAGCTTGATGGCGAAGAAGTTTTGGCTCCACATATCGTGAGTGATACCTTCGTGGAGAAGATTTTTGAGCCTGATCGAGATATCCCTGAGTTCACATTTTCTCAATATTCTCCTCCCACGATCGAGTTGGAGGGTTCACATTCCGAGCCACCACCTTGTGATATTGATAGAGACGGATATAGCTTCACATGCCCTACGGATATTCTCATATTTCCTGAGGTCGACTATAGAGAGTTGGTGAGCAAAGATCTTTGTCAGTACTTGGTGATTGTTCGTGCCCACACTCGTTTCTTCAAGAACACAACCGCCTGAATCCACCGTGTCTGCTTTCTTGCCACACTGCCCATGCAACCATTGCTAGAGAATACGAAGGTGTGGCACGATCGACACTTCTTTTTGGACCCCGGTTGAGTTTTTCACAGGACGCGTCAAGCTAATGACGTTAAACAAGCGCTTCTTGGGAGGTAACCCAAGTGATTTATTGCTTTCTTTGATATTTTCTAGGTTTTTATTTTTATTTTATTTTCTCTTTTAATAATTGGAGTTTGGAGTTCTGTGTTTTCTTGGCAGGTATGAGTTTTCGAGCATGAGCAGGGGAATATCGAGGTTCTGGGCTGCGCATAGACGAGCGGCTTGCACGTGTGGTTATTCTTCTCGAGGCACAATCGGTTTGCACATCATTTTCTCTTTTTATTTTCTTCTTCTTTCCGTTCTTTTGAGTCTTGTGTTCTTTTGGCGGTTGCTGGAATTGGTTCATTGTATGAAAATGCTAGGTCTTATTATTTGACTTCTTGTTTTGTACTGAAGCAATGAGGACATTACCTCATTTTAAGTGTGGAGGAGTCTATTAGAATTTGCATACTTATATGGTGGACCGGTCTAGCTTTAGGTTTTTATTTTGTTGAGCATGGTATTGGTGAATTATATGAATTGTTGATGATTGTTTGATGAAATTGGGAAGTTGTGATGACAGACGTGTGGTCATTGCCTCGGTATTTGCTTGATTGGTTTTTGAAATTTATTTTCCTTTTGAGGAAACTGGAATTACTTCAGCAGAATAGAAACTCATCAAATTGGGAGGAATGGATCAACACTAAAAGGGATTTGGAAGCTGCTCACAGATCTGAGGAAATATATTGGCAGCAAAAGGCCTAAGTGCAGTGGTTGAGGGAAGGTGACTGAAATTCGAGGTTCTTTCATGCATACACTATGCAAAGAAGAAGGCAAAATACAATCATTCGACTTATCACAAAACAAAACAGGATCTGCAACACTCACAAGGAAATTCAAGACCATATTACAGAATTCTATTCATCACTCTTCACCTCTGAAGGTTCATTAGGAGGAGATTCTCTCCTACACCTCATTTCTCCTTCAGTCACATCAGACATGAACCAACATCTTATGAAGCCAGTAGATGAGGAGGAGATTAAGGCAACTCTATTCAACCTCCATCCAGAAAAATCCCCAGGAGAAAATCCTTTTGGGATTCATCCATCACCCACAAAGAGAACCACAAGCTCATGGCTCGATGAAAGAGAAAGTATCAGCATGTTGAAACTTTTCTTGGGATTTGCAGCTCAGTAGAAAAGCATTCATTTCTTCATTCATATTCATAGCTGAGTCTACTAAAGAGGGACAAACCTCATTGGGGTGATTAGAGGACATCTCTGATCGTTCATCTCTAATGTGACACGTTACCTCCCACTTCTCACTTTCGATGTCCCACGATTATGCTAGTTTAGAAACTAAGGAGAAGGGCAGGGGTCGCTAGGTCGGAGTCAGAAAAGCGATCCAAATTCTCCCCTAGTAGGCTTCGAACCTATGACCAATCGGTTAACAGCCGACCGCTCTACCAAACAAATGAAGCGAAGCGCAGTGAAGTCAGAAGTATTGGCGAAGCGAAGTTTAGTCAATTACATTGAACCTAGAGGTTGAAGGTGTGGAAATCGAGATCTGCATTAGACCTGACTTAGTTGCTGTTGTTTCTAGTTTCTTCAATAATAATGGTCTTCTTCTCAAATACTGGAATCACACTATTGTAACTTTGATCCCTATGCCTAAACCCTGAACAAATTACTCAATACAGACCAATCAGTCTCTGCTCAGTGGTCTACAAAATTCTCTCAAAATTTTTAGCTCTCAAACTGCAAAGCTGTTTGGATGTGTGTATCAGTGAGTCTCAATCTGCTTTTATAAAGGGCAGACAACTTATGGATAATGTCATTATGGGGCAGGAAGCTTTCCATTTTTTAAATAGACATTTATCAAGGAAAAACTGTTTCATGGCACTGAAGCTTGATTTAGTGAAAGCTTTTGATAGAGTAGAGTGGCTACGTATTAAGAAGATTATGTTGCAGATGAGTTTTCATCATAACTTTGTCAAGTTGATCATGATCTGTATCTCTTCTTGTTCTTATTCTTGTAAATTGAATGGAGATGTCAGTGGATATGTCTTACCTTCAAGAGGAATTAGACAAGGGGATCCATTATCCCCTTATCTATTTATAATTGTAGCTGAAATGCTAACTTCCTTGGTTTCAGAAGCTATATCTGCTGGCTCCTTAACATGATTAAAGCTCTCCAGGAATGGACCTATCATCTCTTATTTGCTCTTTGCAGATGACTCAATGTTCTTCTGCAAAGCTAGCATTGATCAAGCCAATTCTCTTCTATCAATTCTGGAGAGATATAGATTGTTTACTGGACAAACTGTTAACTTACGCAAATCTTCTGTGTTTTTTAGCCGAAACTCTTCTGATCATCTAAAATACAGCATTTGTGTTGTACTGGCTGGGATTACTAAACATTTAGGCCTCCCTCTGGGCATTGGGAAGTCTAAAGAGGGGACTTTTAAGTATATCTTGGACTCAGTTCAAGCAAAACATCAAAGATGGAGGTCCAAGCTTCTTGCTCAAGCAGGGAAAGTTGTTCTCATCAAAGCTGTCCTTCAAGCCCTCTCAATCTTCTCTATGTCCTGCTTCAGGATTTCTAAAACCCTCTGTGCTGAAATTTCAAAACTATGCTCCAACTTTGGTGGAAATCTGGTGAAGAACACTCTCAAAGGATACATTGGAATACCTGGCATCTGCTCACAATTCCTACAGAAGATGGTGGATTAGGCTTTCTTGACTTACAACTTTTTTATATGGCTATTATCTGTAAACAATTATGGAGGATCATCACTAAACCCAATCTTCTCGTAAGCAAAATTCTAAAGGACAAGTATTATCCTGATTGCTCTATTTTTGAAGCTGTCAAAACTCAGAATTGTTCTTATGGTCAAACTGTTTAGAAACTATCCCTACCTTTTCTAAAGGATATCCAGTGATGATCAGAACATGAGAAACTACCAGAATATCAGATGTGAACTGGGTTCAAAAACTCAATCACCCAAAACCTTCTCTGCTGGATTTTGCTGAAGGCCACCTAATCTGGGTCAAGGAGTTGATTACCTCAATTGGCTTAGAGTGGAATGCATGGTCAATCAATCAAGTATTCAATGAAGAAGATAACAAAGCCATCCTCAGTATCAAAACTCTTAAACTTAACTCATCTGACAACCAGTATTGGAAATTCCACAAGAAAGGTACCTTCTCGGTTTCTAGCACTTACTCATTTTTATGCCATTAAAAATTACTATCTCGGGATTTGCCAAGCTGCAGCACTTTGAGTGTTAAAACCCTGAACAAGACCAACAATAGACTCTGGAATTTGAAAGTGATGGGTAAGGTTAAGCTGTTTGTTTGGATGTGTCTCACAGACTCTCTGGCAGTCAAAACAAACCTGAGGAGGAAAGGTCTTCACCTTGATGTTATCTGCTCTTTGGACAGATGAGAAACATCAGAGGCTCGCATTCAATTATCAACATATATACTCTGGTGGCTCTAGAAAACACGCGACCTCAACCTCTTCCAAAACACACTCATGCCAATCCATTTGGTTCTCAAAGCTTCTCAGCAGGACTGCATATATTATTTTTGCATTCACTCGGGCAGGAGTTGATCTATTTATTGCTTTTTAGTTTTCTTTATTGGTTGTTAGTTGTTGTGTTGGTTGGATTTTGGTTGCTTGTAGTTGCTTTAGTTTTACTTGGTCATTTCTAGGCCGCAGGGCAGTGGAGTGATGTTTTTGTTTCTTGTTTTGGTTTCTTGTTGAGGCTCTAGGCCGCTCTATGCGTGTCCTCTCAATTTTCTTTTATTTCGGGTTTGGCCTGTACTATTCGAACTTTGTTCGTTTTGAGTTTTATATAATATCTATCGTTTTGTCAAAAAAAAAACCACTGAAAACAAAAGACACACATCGAAAGAAAACACACAAAAATAGACTACTAGAAAGAACGCTATCCCCACCAACCAGATAAGCACCCAGAACTTTCGCCACCCAACCGACTCCAAAGCGGAATACTGAAGAGACTCCAAACCACCAACCTTAAAATACAAGGGTCGAGAAATGCCCCCTACGACTAACTCGATCCCAGAACAACATACCATGAACCTTCCCCCGGAAGACCACCACAAATAACTCCGAGAGACATGTCCTCCCCTCCACTTCAATCAGCTTCTGCGGCCCGAGGACTACAGTCACTGATAGATGTTTATTGTGTTTTTGTGCATGTTTTTATGTATTTTTTGTGTGCTTTCGAGTCGATTTTAGGTTTGTTTTAGTGTCAACCGGTCCATTTTGTCGTTTATCGTGTGTTTTATGTTTTTTTTGTGATTTTATATTTTGGCGTACTTTTCCGTGTTTTTGGGTATGAATTTTAGGTTTATTCCTGGGATAGAGAGAGTGAGAGTCGAGTCATATTTTGAGAGAGTCGAGCATTTCCCGAAGAAGTCGAGTTTCTGAGAAGTTTTGAGCCATTTTGTACGAGACATTTTCACCTCCGAGAGTTCAGCGCCTTAGTAGATTCCGTGCCGAAAGTTGTCCAGCCGTGCCCCAGCACCTTGCACGCTAGGGAGCTCGCGCGTACGTCCGCGCCATTGAGATCCTCACCGCCCCAGCACCTCGCACGCTCACGAGCTCGCGCATACGCCCGCGACATCCAGAGTCTTGCTGCCCCAGCGCCCAACACGATCGCATGCTCGCGCACTCGCGCGTCTGTCCGCGATATCGCGAGCGTCTTCATGCTACCGCCCGCGCCCGTGCGAAACCCGCCGCGCCATCGAGAGTGCCCCGTTTCCCACGCCCACGCCCACGGATTCCTATGCGAGGTCGAGAGTGCGCCTGCCCCGTGCGTGACCGCGCGACCCCATGTACGCCATCGATCGCGTGCTCGCGAGTTTCGTGGCGAGATCGGGAGTGTCCTAGTAATCTGCATTTTTAAGTGTGTGTTTTATGATGGAGTATAAATACTTTTGAGCCTTTGCATTTTGGAATTATCTGGCTCATTATCAAAATTTTCCTTTTTTGGTTCTTAGCTTAAGTCTTTTATTTCTCTCTAGAGTAAGTTGTGGATTCTTGTTATATTTTCCGGTGACTTTTTCCAGTGATCTATCGTTTATGCAAAATTCTTATCTTTTTCTTCCGATTTTGATCGAGCATGCATTAAGGATGTGAGTACTTACTTTTAAGCCTTATAATCTCGATTTTCGTACTTACTTGCTATCTAGTGCGTAGAAGTAATTAAGGCTTGCTTGTTTATTGGATTTTTAGTAGCTCTTTTAGTTATTTTCGTTTCATTTTCTTTTGTGAGCTCGTTTATTATGCTTGGAGTTGGTTGAAGTGTTGATTGCTACTTGAAAAATCATGACTTGATGTTTAGCTCAGTTATTTCATAGTTAAGATTTCGATTTTGGCTCTTAAGCATGCTAAATGGAGTTCGTTTCTCTTATTTTCATTTTGTTGCTCTTGACTTTGTTTATCGGTTTAGAAGCTAGGGATTCATAGTTCGATTGCTTGCCTAATTGCTTGTTTATTCGCGTTCTCTAGTCGTAACTAGTTTCAAACCATCTCAAACCAAATTGATTAGAATGTTTAGGCTTTATTTTCCCTTTTTGTGATCTGAACATTCGAATAGTAAGTAAAGCTTCGAATAGCCTTCCTTCGAGATCGACCCCAGTCGGGTAACTCGGTTATCTTTTTACCCACCGCAAAACTTCACTAAACAAATGGCGCCGTTGCCGGGGAGGCGGCCCAAAACTACGACCTTAAGATCATCCATCTAAACCAACTTCCGTCATTCTATGGCCTCGCCCAAGAGGATGTCCTCAATTTTATCCGAGACTTCTATGCAACCGTCAACACATTTCCACTCCAAGGCCTAACCGAGAACCAACTCCGAATGAGGTGTTTTCCATATACATTGAAGGACCGAGCCAAAACATAGTTCATGACCTTGCTTCCAAACTCGCTCAACACGTGGGAAGCCGTTTATGAGAAGTTCATGGGCAAGTACTACTCACACCAAAAGACCACCGACCTCCGGACCCAAATTGCTAGCTTTAGCCAAAACGTGGGAGAAACCTTTCACGAGGCATGGGAGCGGTTCTAAGGGTACCAACTTCAATGCCCGCACCATCACTTTTGCCTCGGGGTGCCAAATCAATTTTTTTACGACGGGCTACACCAAACTCTCCAATATATGGTTGACCATGCGGCCGGAGGAGATATCGGGAGTCACACGGCCGAGGAGATTTATGAGCTTTATGAGATGTTGAGTGAAAATTCTCAAAAGAAGAGCGTTCGTAAGAGGATCCCCGTAAATGAGGCTACACCATCGACCGAGTATTCGAACGACGCCGTGCTTGCCAAGATAGCCTCGTTTGAGGAGGAACTCAAACAACTTCGGCTACGTGATGTGAAATCCACTCAAGTTGTGATGGCCGAGGTGTGTGGTTGTTGTGGCGAGACGGGGCATGGCGGCCATGAGTGTCCACGCTATATGGAGTCGGCTTACGATCCAAATCTAGAAGGATTCCCCTACGACATCAATGCTATCCAAGGGTACGCCCCCCGGGTCCAAAATGATCCATACTCGAACACCTACAATCCCGAGTGGTGAAACCATCCTAACTTCTCATGGAGGGACCCGAAAGCGGGGTATGCACCCCAACCAGCACCACAACAAGCCTATCCCCAACCTCAACAATATGCACCACCAAACAACCAACCACCATTTCAACTGAGACCCGAGTTCTAAGAGTACAAACCGAGACCCGAATTTCAAGGTTATCTACAAGGGCGTGGAGGATTTGTCCCGAGACAACCAATGCCACCTCCACCGGAGCCCGAAAAGGAGACTAAGGCAACTACCTCGGACCCTCGAATCAACAATATGGAGAAGTATCTTCAAAGCCTCGCTTCAACCGTGTCCACCCTTCATGAAACGGTTTAGGACGTACCTTCAATCCAAACTTCTCTCAAGTGCCTTGAGACACAAATGGAGCAACTAGGACGTCTATCGGTGAAATGCAAAAAAACCAACAAAAAGGATCGACTCCCGAGCCAACCCGAGCAAGCTTGGATCGACTCCTACAAAATAAAGTACACAGGAGAAATCAAAAGCACAAGACACTAAAACGACACGAAAACACAAAAAACGAGCAAATGCGGCTAAATGGACTGGGAAAACCTAGAATAAAATAAAACAAACACAAATAAAATAAATAAAACACATGAAATAACAACAAAAACATACAAAAAAATTGAGTTTGGTGAAGCTCTGTGAGTAGAGCATGACTTTATGATTTTCTAGACATATATTGTGATATATGGTATATAATACTAACCACTAGAGCAAGTCGAGTGGACTGATAGCTCTATTGAGGGTTGAACAACATAAAGGCTTAAAGTCTGGAAAATATGAGGTCAATGAGATGAGGACAACAACAGGTCGAGTTAAGACTCTAGGATAGTCTGACAGAAACTCGACCCGAAACTGAAGAGGTTGATTGACGACCTTAGAGGTGGATATCGACTCAACAAAGACTAGAATAGTTATATATAGAGAGAACTGAGGTATTTTGCTTGATTATGTCGAGAACTACGACTTAATGAAGTAAAATAGTGTGAAAGCATTAGATAAGGGATGGTATGAAGATGATCGGATAAGAATAACACATGGATAACAGGATTGCTTGGCAACAAGATTGGGCAGTCCCAGGCACTCGGGCAGTATGTAAGATCGATTTGGCAGTCCAGACACTAGGACAACATGATAAGGAAGATCTTGGGCAACAATGAGTCTATATTACAGGTGAGGTATCATCATCATTCTCTTTCTGCTATCTGAATAATATTCTAAGTTATTATATGTAGAGCGTACATCAATTCCAAATACTGATTTAAGCGTCAGAGTTTCTACTTTAGGACAACATTCGACATTGTTTTGTAGGTTATTTCAACGGTTCAAAGAACGTCGGACCGGATCGAAGTTGTTTATACACATTATTACCAAATTGTTTTCCTAAATTATTCTAAATAATAAGGATGATAATTGAAGATGGGGAACGATGTGGACAGGTGGTGGTACCACTGCCACGCGACAGAAAGAGTACTACCACGTTTTAAATATTGTTGATGTGCGCGCGAGTGGCTATTCTTCCGACTTCCATCTCAAATTATTGTACTACCAACATTTTTGCTCACTTATTTTTAAAATTTGGACAAATAATTAAAATTTCTTCGTGTCAATACGTAGGTGGTGTAGCCTATAAAAGGAGACGAGGGCTTTCCTCTGCACTTCACACCCCAATAGCCACATACCAATACATATATCTCTTATCTATCCATCTGTCAAATATCATAGAGAAGAGAATGAGGAGCACTCATCATTTGATCTCCCTCGCCTGCTTCCTCGTTGTCTCGTTGGCTGCTGCCCAAGCTCCGCCACGCGCCCCGATCCTTGACACCTCCGGACAAGAGCTGCTCACGGGAGTCCAATACCGCATCCGGTCCCCCTTATGGGGCGACGAGGAAGGCGACATCAACGTGGACCGCAACTCCTCCTGCCCTCTTGACCTCGTCCTGGCCCGAAGAGTATTTGCCGGGCCGGGCCTCCCCGTTACCTTCCACCTGCCCCACGAGTCGGTAGCCGTGCGCCCCGTCCTCACCTTGACCGAGGTCAGCATCCAGTTCTCAACCGCCTCCACCGACACAGCATGCAACGACGGCGGCGTCTGGACGGTCCGCTTCCAAACGATCCTCCAGGGCTTCGGCGTCACGACGGGGGGCAGCCTGGGGGCCGCGAACAGCCTGTTCACGATCGAGCCGGCCGGGAGAGACCATAGGATCAGGTACTGTCCCAGGATTGACAGCCCCGGCGTGTGTGGGGCCCTGACCACCTCATTTCAAGGCCGCCTGAGCGTGACCCTGTCCGAGGAGGAGGCGGGGTCATTGCATGTGGTCTTCGAGAGAGTTGAAGCTGATGACATCGCCATGATTAAGATGAGTACAGACAATTAATATCAGGCGGGCGATCGCTGAAATAAATTAAACTGGATGGTGGCCAGCATTA
>CACSLK010035018.1:2662254-2673840 GCA_902706635.1 Striga hermonthica
ACCAATTTGATAGAGTGAAGGGCAATATTAACAATAGATAATGAACGTACTACCCCGAAGGGTCCTCAGGCAAGATAGCCTGCCACAAACGTCAATATTCCAGAATACCCATCTAACTCTTACCCACCAATATATATACTAAACCCTAATATTTAATAATTAAACCCTAAAGCCCATTTAAAAGCCCACTAACTTAACTAGTTACATTAACTAAATAATAAGGATAATTGGGCCTACGCCCTAGGGTCCAGTAGGAGCAGCCGTAGCCCGTTTCAGCCTTTTAGAATAAACTTTCATAAATTGCTCTTTATCATATTGTTTAGATGCAAAATAGTGTGTATCTTGCTTGGTTAGATTTCATGGTAGCATTCACCGAGTGTTTCATATTAAACAACTTTAAGGCTATTATTTCTTATCTTTGTTTCCGAATTATGGAATTAAATCCACTTAAATACTTTTTGGTACTTCTGGCTTTAGAATGATAGCTTTTTTCGTATGCATTTTTCAGATTAAATGGTTTGTGATGTATAAGGCCAGAAGATAGCACCCTAACCGTAACTTTTTTTGGCTTGAGGTGCCAGATTCATTGCGATACACTTCAGCACTGTCAGTTGTGCTCGCTGTTCTGTTCGTGGTGATCATAGCAGGCATAGCTATTGTAAAGATGGCAAATGGAAGCATTGGAAGGCCTCAATTGCTGCCTGACCTTGTTGATCAAGCATCTTTCTGGAAACTTTCTACAACTGTTCCGATACTTGTCACTGCCTATATTTGTCACCATAACAGTAAGTTTCTTTTTAACTGTTAAACATACTTTTCTGCTTATGCAGATTACTGAGTGTGGTTTAAAGTGAAACTCTGTTGCTTCATCTATTGATATCTACCTCTTCTCTTATATTCATTCACAAAGTTGGTGTGTAAATTCTCTCATGTTGTTTTAGACATGTGGTTAAAATTGGATTTCAAATGATAATGATACTGTAGAGCTATAATCATTTTCATGCTTGGGAAGAGGTCTGTAATAGAATGTATGAGATCTCTCGTGTGGAATTGCGGAAATGGCATAATTTATCCTGATGTACATTTTAATGACTATGTATATGCTATGTGGATATTTCACTATGATCATCATCTTTAACCTGCTGTCAATTTGTGTTTTACAGGATTAGCTTACTTTTATTTATTTATTTATTTTTTATTGCCTTTCATTATTTCTCATGTTCTTTCTTGCTGACTCAATATTTTCCTTCTGCTTAAACCTGATCCTTAGTTCACCCGATAGAGAATGAGCTTGACGACCCCTCGCAAATGAAATCCATTGTCCGTACATCAATCACTTTATGCACGAGTGTTTACGTAGCAACTAGCTTCTTTGGGTTTCTCTTGTTTGGTAACCAGACAATGGATGATGTACTTGCTAATTTTGATGGAGATCTTGGCATCCAGTTCAGCTCGCTGCTGAACGACATTGTGCGTGTGAGCTACGCCATCCATTTGATGCTTGTATTCCCGATCGTCTTCTACTCCCTTCGCCTCAATGTTGATGGCATCTTTTTCCCATTTTCCATCCCTATTATCTATGATGGTCGGAGGTTTTATTCAGTAACAGCAGCCCTAATGGGTTTGATTTTCTTTGGAGCAAATTTTGTGCCAAGTATATGGGATGCTTTCCAATTTACTGGTGCCACTGCTACTGTTGCTGTTGGTTTCATTTTCCCTGCTGCAATTGCTCTCAGGTGAGAATAAAAATTGAATACTCTATATTGTTCGAACAATTGTTCTCACATCATTTTAGCCATTGAGTTTGTTTCTTGGATATGAAGTCTTAAGTGATTAAAGATTAGTATCACAATTTCGGGAGATCTAAAGAAAGCTAACGTAGTAAAATTATTACTTAAATTTTGAGCAAGAGGCATGAACGGGCAATACCAAAATGCGTGAAGTTGATGTTGCCTAATGAAATGCAGAAAATCCTGTGTGACAATTTTTATTTTTATTTTTTTTTTCTCAATATCATTCCAACAATTTTGTCTCAGAAAACAACTTCAGGTTTTTGTTAGTTAATTTGATAATGATGTATTAGTCTAATCTTGCTTCTTCGTGCAGGGATACTCGTGGAATTGCAACTAGAAACGATAGAATAATCTCCTGGATTATGATACTTTTGGCTGTATCTTCAAGCACTGTAGCTATTTGCAGTGACGTTTACAGCATCGCTTATGGCAGAGAAGAGGCTGAAGCTTAGTTTTGAGCAAACGGGTTTTCATGCCTCACGTTGTGACATAGTCAAGGTTCTCATATTTGACTGCGATTGTGAATTCTCTTAACATTTTTAACTCATTATTACGGGTTCTTAAAAATCTCAAATACAGAAACATAGTGCACGAAGATTTAGTGATAGGAGCTGGTTAGAAGAAGGCTCTTTGTAATGCAAGAATTGGCTCATTGTTGAAAACAATTTTGCATATTACGTCGACTCGAAGTTGGAAGATTAACGGTGTAGGTTTCAGATAGAGAAAATCTAATTATAGAAGCTTTTTTTTTTCTTACCTGTGAAGTATTATTTTTTATAGTTTGTTTTTCATCTATCCATTTTGGAAGATTCCAAGTAATGAACAGAGAATTGAATAACAAGTGTTACTGTTAAAGACCTGTAAATGTTAAGCTGATCAAGTTGAAATACTTTGCCGAACAAAAAGTATATTTTTACCATGAATTTTCATACATTTGAAAGTCTGCTATTTTTATATTTCATTGTGAAAGTGTACATTTTTATTAAAAAAAAACTCACTGTGAAATGTGTACATTTTGTTTTGTAGTTTAATTGTGTTTGTCTTACTCTCGATATGTGAAATGCATGTTTGGGTCTATTTGTTTTTTCTTTTTTCATTCTTATTCTTCCTTTCTCATATTGTTTACTTCTATGATTTTATTTTGCCTATTGATTTTGTTAGACGGCGTCTTGTTCGGGCGAATCACAAGAGTCTTTCGATATGCGCAAGTGTACTGTGTAGCTGTAAGTAGTGGTCGGTATCAAAACAATCACAATTAAATATTATTTAAACTAGTATGAATTTGGATTGTGATTTAACTATAAACCAACAAATAAAATATGAGTTAAATTAATAAGTAGAAGAGCGTTCCAAACTAATGATTAAGCAATATTTAGAGAGTATATTTTTGGTTATGCTTTCCCTGTAATAATTCATGAAAAAATTATATTATTTCAAACTTTATTTAATTTTACCAATAATAAATATAATCACTAAATGAAGTTAACTTTTCTATTGCACAAATTAAATCGTAGATAAATTGTTATTTATTTTTATCTTGGTCTCAAGATAAACAACTAACTCGTCTAGAAATCGACTATCTCCTCTAGGTCTGAAATCCATCATAAATATGCAGAAATAGTCGCCATCTACTCGTATAAAAGATACAAAAACGATACTCATAAAACGAAAAACTAATCGAAATAAAAACAATAAAATCAGTTTATAAACTTAGGAGTAAAAAAATTCTAGAATCACCAGCCTAGAAATAAGGTTTCGTACCCGAAATAACAAAATAAAACACTAATTTCTAAAAGAGAAAAAAAAATAAAAGCTTATTTGACTCTTCGATCTCTTTCTTCCCAGCATTTCTTTCTTGTCTTGTGTTTATCCCTAAACTTAAAAAGTGTCCAAAAGTCCCCTACAATATGCCCTAGTGTCTTTTTAAATAGTTTGGTTTGAATTCCCTTCAAACTAGGTCGAAAAATGCATTGAAAAAGAAAAACAGAATATAAAACAAGCTAAATCACACGAGTCGTGTGACATTGGGTCAAGTTCCACATGATTCCTTAGACCCAACCATCAAAACTTGTAGAAAATAACACTAAGGTGCCACAGAGTCGTGTGGCATTCACCTAAAGTCACACGATCGTGTGAAAATGCAGAATCACCAAGACGACTTGATTCGGGAGTCGCCCAATTTTGGAAGCATGTTTCACCACCCATTAGTTACCTTGTAAAGAAATAATTATATGGTTGGATATCCCTTCTAGTCTATTCTCCCTATGGTCTAATGTCTGACGATGAAGTGTCATCGGAAAATGGTGATTGTGCTGTTGTTATTGTGTATATTTATGAATTTACCGTATTAGCCTTAGGTTATCTATAGCCCTAATTTTGTGTATATATTCTTGGTTTAGTGAGAGTTGTATCATCCGATTGGGATGATTTTCACCCCAAACTTTGTGTCGTCTCTCTCTCGTATCATGGTATCAGAGAAGGTTAAATTTTTCTGTCTAGTCTGATCGAATCCTCAAGATCAATTGCTATTTTTTCTTTCTCTCCTTTTTCGTTTGGCTGTGTCCCGCCGAACAAGTTAATTGAGCTTTCCTTCCGTCGAATGATTTAATTGAGCCATGTTGCGGAAATTGATTTATTGAAGGTTGCTACTTGAGTGGTTTTTAAGGTTTCGTGCTTAATTATTTGATGGTTATTGCTATTGGATGCTCAAAAGTGGAATTTGGTTACTTGTTGTTGTTGTTCAACAATTTTGATGGTCCACTTTGCTGTTTTCAATCTCAAAGCTGCGTGGGTTGATTGTTGTTGCCGCCCCGCTTGATTGCGACTAAAAAAAATAATAATAATTGTTGCGTGGGTTGCACCTGTCCACGACTCTTGTAGTTCTCTTGTTTAAGACACCGTCTAGACCACGTCTCAGTCATCATCCAGCGAAGGTTCATACACCTTCAGTCGTGCTCCGTTCTCTCGCATCCCCTCTTTCTCTTGACAGTCGCTGCAATTTCTAAAGTTATTTCTTCATGGTTGCGTCTACGATGTCTGATTCCGGCACCAGTGGTGGCCGCGATTGTAATTCTAGTGGTGGCCGTCATGGTGTAGCTCACGGCCAGAGTGGTGCTCGTGCGAATGCGGCAATCTCCAATGATTCATTTGTTGTCGGGTTTGTTGGTTCTTCTACTGCTAGTGGAGTATTGAGTGATTCTGGTCACAAAGTTCATTTGATTGGATGTACCACTGTGGGGCGACTCATCATATGACAGGGTTTCTGGAGTTTATTTCTGATGTTCGAGATATTCCCGCCTGTCCTGTTCAATTGCCTAATGGTTCCTTGACAATAGCTAGCAAGGCTGAGACTGTTTATTTGGGATCTCATATCACTCTTTATGATGTTTTATACGTTCCAAGCCTTCGGTGCAGCTTAATTTCACTATATCAATTGTTGGATCGTTTCGACTGCACTGCTCAGTTCACTAGCAAATTTTGTATTATTCAGGACCACACTTCGCAAAAGGTGATTGACACGAGTGAGCAGTTGGGGGGTCTCTACTTCTTTCGAGGGACGGTTTCTACGACAGTTTCTTGTGTTCGCAAAGTTTCTGTCGACGTGTGGCATCAACGTTTGGGTCATCCGTCTGCTCAAGTATTGTCCTAGGTGCCTGTTATTGACTCTAGTTCTCGTAATTTGCATAAATCGTGTGATGCTTGTTTTCATGCTAAACAACATCGCCGTAGTTTTTCTCTTAGTCAGACTGTTAGTCATGAGATTTTTTATTTGATTCATTGTGATTTGTGGGGTCCGTATCGTGTTCCGTCTTTCTGTGGTGCACGGTATTTTTTGACAATTGTGGATGATTGTTCTCGTGGAACATGGGTTTATTTGTTGAATGATAAGACGGAGGTTGCTTCCACATTGCTGAATTTCTTTTCTATGATTAAGCGACAATTTGATAAATCGGTGCGTGTTGTTCGTAGTGATAATGGAAGCGAGTTCATGTGATTGGCCCCTTATTTTCGTCGTCAAGGGATTTTGCATGAGACTTCTTGCGTAGGCACCCCTCAGCAGAACGGGCGTGTGGAACGTAAACATCAACATATTCGCAATGTAGCTCGTGCTTTGCGTTTTCAGGCTCATCTACCTTTTCTTTTTTGGGGTCATTGTGTTTTGACTGCGGTCTATCTGATAAATCGGACTCCAATATTTAATCATCCTCCAATAAATGTCAAACAAATCCGAGCGAAAAACTTTCAAACAATGTTTACGACTCGCATGATAGAACTGAGTTGATGATTGAATCCATGTTGACTAAGGACAGAATTCCCTAGGATTATCCAACAAGATGTGCCACCTTAACTCAATGAATATTCAACATAGCCTATAAACAACCCGACAACACTACAACACTTCTCATTCAGTTAACCCACACTATTGCTGCATGAGTAGACTTCAAGCAAATCTTAAGAACAAAATGAAGAGAGCAAAAATACGGTGAAACTATTGCACCTTCGAGCTTGTCAGAAAAATGGTGGGCGAAGCTTCAAATGTAGAAGAAGATACAAAGTACAGAGCTCCGGTGGCCGGGGATTTGGCCAGTCGGGTGGGAGAGGATGATGCCTAGCGTGAGAGCATGGTGTCTACCGGCAGATGATGGCCCAAGGTGGACATCGCCCCCAAGTGGCGAGAGAGTATTCTCCAAAAAATATGGTCGCCAGAAAAAGGTCGCCAATTCTGATGAAGGTGGACGTCATTGGAAGCGCGACGACACAAGGAGTCCGGTGGTGTCCACAAATTTTGGTGAGTTCTCAGGAATTCATAGAAGAATGCCAAACTGTAATTTGATGAAAAATTCTTAGATCTTGAATCAGTGTGTCTCCTGAAGGAAAAGAGAAGAATGAGGGCTCGTCCTCCATCTCAGAAAAATGATAGATAAATACGAGCGGTTGGCCTATGAGGCCGTTTGAAGAGACTGGGAAGGGAAGAATCCCATGGATTTGGCCCTTGGCCCATCCGTAGCCACCCCTTACGCCGGTTAGGTTGTGTTGCCTTCCTAGCTTGAGTGGCAGTCTCAATCACTGCCTTGCCCTTGTTCTTATGTCTCTTGAGGGACTCATGCGCGCAGGCTAGAGTCTTACCCTTCCTGTTGGGGTCTTCTGGAGTAGCGAGGGGGACTCAATCTAGTCGCATAGTTGCGCTGTGGAAGCAACGACCAAGGATTGTTGCCACTGATATAGCAATCAACCCTAACGTGACTCACGTGGTCACAAAGGGAACAATAAGGAGGGAGCCTTTCATAGACCACCTTCTAAATGGTTGCCTTCTCAACTTGGTCGAACTCGATCTCATCGACGAGCTCGCCGAGGAGGTCTTTATCAACGCACACTCGTGCGACAAATATTCTCATTCGATTGATCGTGGCAGCATCAACCTCGATCAGATTGCCGATACAACTGGCAATTGAGAAAACAATGGTAGGGTCGTAAAGGTGCAAGAGAAGGCTCAGACAACGACACCAAACGGGGGCTCAGCTGTTGGATAGAAGCTAGGGGTGTACTAGAACACCCATGCAGTGAACCAACAAACGTTCACAAATGTCTTGAGCCATGCCTCATTGTAGTCATCCCTAAGCTCAAAGGTGACTAAGTAATGATTGAAATTAAAGTACTCAGGCGTGTAACTACCCTTATACCATAATTTTTCTAATCAAAACTTAAAATCTCAGAGGATGGGGACAATATAAGATAACTTAAAAATTAAGATATTGTCATGTGGCCCAATAAGAGAAGAAACATCAAGCTCATGAAGACTTACCTTGAATCGTCCCTTCTAGAAGCGTGAGATAGTCCCACGATGATTAGTTTGGAACTTCTCGAGCGAGAATCCCTGACGTCCCGTTTTATCGGCAGATTGGCCAATGCTCGCATCCTGAAAGAATCGGGGTCCGGTGGGGGCCCAGGCCGGTGTCACAAACGTAGAAGTCACGATGGTCTCGAGGTCGTAGAAGGGCCCGTCAAGGGCTGTCCAATCTTAGGAGCTCTAGTGAGAGGGGCTGAGTTGTCGGCAGCTGGTGAGACAGGGCCCGTTGCTACGAATTCTGGCCGATAAATTTCGATCTCTGGTAGCCTAGGGGCCGCTGGCGCCGACGACCTTATTGTCGGCCAGCGGCGGAGTGATGGTGATGGTTGCCGGCAGGCCGACTGAGGTGGCAGCTGCTGGTCGGTGGGCTATTGCTGAAATGAAAGAGATGGTCGACTGGTAAGTTAGATGGGGTTTGGGATAGGTGGGTTGGTGAAGATGTGAGATGAGACGTGTGGGCTTTATGGTATTATGTGGGCTGTTTGTGCTGGAGAAGTGGGGACGGGCTGGGCTGCTGAGGGTTTAGTGGGTTGAGAGATATGGGCTGCTGGGGTTGCAGAAGTTGGCTGGAGCATGGACCCAACTAATTTGCTTAATGAGCCAATAGAGCCAAAAGAAAAGTAGGTGGAAAGTGGACGTGCCCAGGACTTACCTGCGCCCAACGAAGACCCTGCGGCCCAAAGAGGATCCACTGGCCATGGACGGGAGGCCCAAAGATGCTGCGTGGCCCGTGAGCTCGTTAAAGGGCTGCTGAGATGGATTGGGCCTGGCCAAAAAGCGATTCAGGTGGCCTCTGACCACTAGGTTAGGGATTAGCCATGTCACTCCTAACCTCTCAAACCCTAACACATGCCTACCATATAAAAGGGTGCTGGGGGAGTTTAAGTGTTGATCAGTCAGAGTCAAAGAAGAGGCAGTGACCATCAGGTCAACTCCCACAAGTAACTGTTAATGGTCGGAGAAAACTTAGTGGAGATTTCGTCGATTACTAGCGGTCGATTAGAAGTTGTAAAATCAACAAAGTGAGTTTCAGAAAGCAAAAAAACCAGGGAGATGTCGAGCTCTAGGAAGAGAGCCAAAAGAACGACAGTCGTGCGGTAAATCCTCTCTGCGTGAGATGTCAGGCCGAAACCGACTGAGGCCAAGGCTCCGACGGTATGAATGGCAGGCGAGCGAGTGACAGGCTCTACGTGCGCTACTTTCCCAGTGCTGGATGTCGTCGAGGCTGTGGTTGGAAGCTCGGTGACGGCGTGAGAGACCATTTCGGCATCCGTTGCCATAGAGAAACCGACACCCGACAAGCCTGAGGCTGATTTTTCTCCATTTTTTTTTTTTCTATCTTCTGAGGTCTGGAAATTTGAGAGGATGTGGCCGGCGAAAGACAAGGCCGAGCTTGAAAGAGCCGCGTTTGACGAGACCAAGGGCTGAAGCTCTTACCTTACTGGGTACAGAGACGATATAGTCGGATAAAGGGTAGTTGTCGTTAGATACATGATGGAAGCTGCCGTAAAAGACATATGAGGGACTGAAACTTAAAAAAAAAAATAATAAAAAAAAAGATAAAAAAACTAAAAAAACAAAAAACCAGATAAAGGAAAAGAGGCAAGGCGGAGGCTAGTCGCCGCTAGTGGCGGCCAGTAGGGGGTTGAACGGCCTTGAGAAATGATGACCGAAAAATAAAAAGGAAAGAGAAAAAAGGTAAAAAAGATAGGAGAGGAAACTAGAGAGAATGGAGAGAAAAAATCTAAAGAAAGAGAGAGAGCATGATACTGTTAAAGTTCGAGTTTGATATGTCAACTAGTATTTAAATATATTTGATTAACCTCCAATTTACCTTCGATTACCACCGCTGGCGCTAAGATAATACACAGTACAATAACTACATAAATAACACCCTCCAACTTTAACCAAAGTGGTATAGTAGAAATGATCTTGAGTTCGCTAAGAAGTAAACAAAAGTGATTGAAAAGGAGAAACTTTGTGAATACATCTATTGTTTGATCCTAGAGGTAACTGAAACAAGTTGCACAGTCCCATGGGTAACATGTTGTCGATGAAGTGACAGTCAATCACAATATGCTTGGTGCGCATCATTATGAGATATCTTGATAGCACTCTTATTATCATAATGTAGAGTAGTAAACGATGACTGAGGTGCACCGAGATCAACAAGTAGCCGACGCAGCCATAGTAGCTCTGAGATGGAATCAACAAGAGAACGATACTGAGACTCAACACTGAATCGGAAAACTAATGTCTGCTTCTTATTGCGTTAGGAGACGAGTGAATAACCCAGAAAGAAGCATTAACCAATAATGAAACAACGATCTCTAGCCTAATCTGAATCAAAATAGTCGCTAAGTGTCAAGGAAGAATCGGGCAAGAAGTGTAAACAGTACAATAGAGTGCCCTTCACATACCAAAGAATGTACAACATAGTAGAATGATGAGTGGTTGTCGGATCAACCATAAACTGACTCATGATTTGAGCAACATGAGCTATATCAGGCCGAGTGACAACCAAATTGATTAAACCTTCAACGAGCTGACTATATAATGTCGGATCATCAAGAAAAGAGCTATCAAGTGGAGTAAAACGAACATCATAATCTAGAGGTATAGAAGCTATCTGATAGTCAGTGACACCGGCACGAGATAGAAGATCAGAGGCATACTTGGCTCGAGAAAAATAGAAACCATAAGGAGAATAAAAGATCTCAAGACCCATAGCGAAGCTGACCCAGACTCTTCATCTCAAAATGCTGATGAAGATAACTCTGTAAATTGGAAATACTGATAACATAATCTCTTGTGATGATCATATCGTCAACATAGAGCATCAGAATAATGATCCTAGATGAGGAGCGCTGAAGAAACAAAGCAAAATTGTGATCACTCGTAGTGAAACTAAACAGAAACAAAGCGGAACTGAATGTTGCATACCAAGAACGAGGCGCTTGTTTCAAATCATACAAATCTCGATGTAGATGACAAACCTTCCAAGATGACAAGGACCCCTCAGGAAGAGTCATGTAAATATCCTCAGATAAGACATCATGTAAGAAGGCATTACTGACATCTAATTGTAGAAGAGACCATCGACGAACAACAACAACTGCAAGTAAACACTGGACAGTAGTAAGACGAGTTACCGGTGTGAAAGTCTCTTCATAATCCATGTCATACTTCTGTGAGTAACTCTTAGCAACTAGACGAGCTTTGTAGCGCTCAATAGATCCATTCAAATTTGTCTTAATTTTATAAACTCATTTCCATCCCATGGGTGTCTTGCCAATTGGTAGATCCACCAAATCCCAAGTATGAGTCTTTTACAACGCCTGTAATTTCTCAGTCATAGCTTGTTGTCACAATGGATCAGCACTCGCTTCATGAAAAAATATAGGCTCATGATCAGATAATATGACCGAGTAACAATGATAGTCAAGTAGGTGAGAAGGTGAACGAGTTACACGAGTTGACCGTCAATGATCAATGGTAGGTGAAGGGACAAAATAAAAAATAGACTCAATAGAAACCGTCGGTCCAGGATGCACAGGTGAAAGAACTTTAGAAGAAGGAGGCATGACAGGCGTGTCAATGAGCTGTGAGCCAGTAGAAGTATCTGAAAAAAGACCCAAAGTAATGAAGAAAAGGGACGACGAATCAAACGGAATGTGAAATATAGACAATGAAGAAAAAGTAGTATTTCCCGAAAGGTAACGTGACACGAAATATGCAACCGACTAAAAATAGAATCCCAACACCACAAAGGTTACCCTTTGTTTTCTACCTTATAACCCAAAAAACAGCACAACAATATCACGAAACAGATGAAATCGAAGTATGAATCGGATCACGAATCAATCAAAAAATAAGTACGAGCAGAAATTAAATAGGTCACGAACAAAATGTAGCCAACGTTGAAAGGCGTCGACGATTGAATAA
>CACSLK010035018.1:2699793-2723651 GCA_902706635.1 Striga hermonthica
CATGCCCACCCTCAAAGGAGTGGTCGTTACATACGACCATCCAGCCTCATGGCCTTATTCATGATGGATTTTTTCTTCGAACGCATGCCCACCCTCAAAGGGGTGGTCTTTACATACTACCATCCAGCCTCATGGCCTTAATCGTGATAGATTTTTTCTTCGAACGCATGCCCACCCTCAAAGGGGTGGTCGTTACATACGACCATCCAGCCTCATGCCCTTAATCGTGATAGATTTTTTCTTCGAACGCATGCCCACCCTCAAAGGGGTGGTCGTTACATACGACCATCCAGCCTCATGGCCTCGATCATGATGGATTTTTTCATATAACCTGTCATCAAGGTTAATCCAAGGACTCCAGCTATATAGAAATAATTCGACAAACAGTAAATTGTAAAGACTCCAATACGCCATTTCATTGATTATCAAGCAAGGAAGTTCATTACATTGAAGCTAGTGATTTGCTCTATGAGTAAAAAGAAAAATTTTAAGCATAATATGTCTTCAAGTTAGCCACATTCCATGACCTGGCTAGAGATCTTCCTTCATCATCCTTTAAAGAATATGCCCCTCCAGCATGGACCTTTTCGACCAGATATGGTCCTTTCCAGTTTGGCTCTAATTTTCCGACATGCTTCAACACATCGACTCTTTTCCACACCAAGTCACCCACTTGGAATCTTCGTACCTTCACCTTTCTATCATGTGCTGCCCGCATCCTCTGCTTGTATGCCTCGACTCTGATTGAGGCTTTTTCTCGAAGTTCTTCGATCGTGTCGAGCGCTGCCATCATCAAATGTTCATTCTGTTCTCGATCATACGTGCTCGATCTTTGGGACTGAACCTCGATCTCTACTGGCAACAAATCTTTCAATCCATAAACCATACCGAACGGTGTTTCTCCAGTGGTCGATCGGGGCGTTGTTCTGTATGCCCATAGCACCGAAGTAAGTTCATCCACCCACGCTCCCGATGCCTTCTCCAACCTTGTTTTTAGATCGTTCAGTATAATCCTGTTGGTCACTTCGACCTGCCCGTTGGCTTGCGGATGCGCAACTGAAGCAAAGTGTTGCTCGATTTTCATGTCCTCGCACCATGCCCGGATCCGCTTGCCATTGCATTGGGTCCCATTGTCCGACACCAACACTTTAGGGACTCCGAACCTGCAGCATATGTTGTTATATAGAAAATGTATCATTTTCTCCTCCGTGATCTTTGACAGAGGTTCAGCCTCCACCCACATCGTGAAGTAATCGACCGCGACAATCAAAAACTTTCTCTGCCCAGTTCCTTGGGGCATGGGCCCAACCAAGTCGATCCTCCATTGGGCGAACGGGATGGGAGAGCTCATCGCCGTCATAGGTTCGGCCGGTTGGTGAATAAGTGGGTCGTGCTTCTGGCATTGCAAACATTTCCACACCATCACTTTTGCATCTTCCCTCATCATTGGCCAAAAATATCCTGTCCTTAGAGCCTTTGCCACCAGGAAACCTGCCTTGTTGTGGTCGCTGCAACATCCCTCGTGGATCTCTTTCAACACATATCGCCCTTCTTCTCCGGTTACACAACGCAAGTGGGGCCCCGCGTGCGATCTTTTTTTAGAGAATCCCTCCGTGTTCAAAAAATCTCATTATCACTTTAACGGCTCCTTCCTTCAATTCTTTGATTATCAGTGCCCTTCAATCCTCGACTTCTTCTATCTCGACCACCTCCTTCTCGACCATACTCTTCTCCATGTGTAGCAAGGTCACACTCCTGCTCTTTCAATCTACCAGACTTTGTGCCACTTTAGCTAATAGATCTGGTCGACCATTTTCTCCTCGAGGTATCTAAATTAACTCGAAAGAATCAAACTCCCCCTGTAGTTTCTTTATCTCCTCCACATACTTCACCATCCTTTCCTCCCGGACCTCTAACCCTTCTTGGAATTGACCCACCACCAATTGTGAATCTGAATGTATCTGCACTTTTTGAGCTCCGCCATTTAAGGCCAGTTTGAGTCCCTTAATCACCGCTTCGTATTCCGCTTCGTTATTTGATATCTGGTACGCCACTTTGATTGCAAATTCGAGGATGTCACCCTTTGGCGACATAAGTACGAAGCCTAAGCCACCCCAGACCCTTGACACCGATCCATCTGCGTAGACTTGCCACACTCCTTCAGTTTCTCCTTCTTCCTTCGTCCCTTTTTGTATGAAATCGGCAGTGCCTGGGCTTTAATCGCCCTCCTCGGCTCATAAATAATTGTGTATTCACTCAGCTCGACCGCCCACTTGACTAATCGACCCGATACGGAGGGTCGACCCAGCGTTTCCCCCAGTGGCATATTTGTTCGGACTTTCACCCTGTGTCCCAAGAAGTATGGTCTCAACTTTCTGACAGTGACGACGACTGCCAAGGCCCCCTTTTCTATCTCCGAATACCTCTTCTCCGCGCCTTGCATCACCTTACTCATGTAATAAATAGAGAACTGGGTCGTCCCCTCCTCCCGCAATAACACCGAGCTTACTGCCGTCTCGCCTATGGACACATATAACACCAAGTCCTCCTCTTGCACCGGCTTTGCCAATAGTGGTAGGTTGACCAACACCTTCTGCAACTCCTCAAATGCTCTCTGGGCTTCTTCTGTCCATTGGAACTTCGAGCTCTTCCTGAGTGTCTTGAACAGGGGCCCGCTTTTCTCAGCCACCTTAGAGATAAAACGGCTCAGGCCTGCTATTCGACCAGTTAGGATCTGCACCTCCTTCACCTTCGTGGGGGGCTGCATCTCGACCACCGCCCTTACTTTCTCCGGGTTGACTTCGATTCCCCTCTTCGTGACCATGTAGCCTAAAAACTTCCCAGATTTGACCCCAAATGAGCATTTAGCGGGATTCAACTTCATCCCATACTTCCGGAGGGTCATGAATGTTTCTTTCAAGTCGCTTACATGGTCGATCTCCTCCTTGCTCTTTACCAGCATATCATCCACATACACCTCCATGTTCCTTCCCAGCTGATCCTTAAAGATTTTGTCCACCAACCTCTGATATGTTGCTCCTGCATTCTTTAGACCAAATGGCATCACCACATAACAATATGTTCCACGGCTCGTCACAAAACTGACCCTTTTCCAATCATCTCTAGCCAACGGGATCTGGTGATAACCCTGGGATGCATCCATCAAGCTGAGTAGCTACACCCAGCTGTGGAGTCGACCAGTTGGTCGATCCTGGGCAGTGGGTATAAATCCTTCGGGCATGCCTTGTTTAAATCTCGAAAATCTATGCACATCCGCCATTTCCCCTCTGATTTCGAGACCATAACCGTGTTCGATAGCCACTCCGAAAAATGGATCTCCTTTATATGATCTGCCGCCAAGAGTTTTTCTACCTCCGACTCGATTATTTTATCCATTTCTGCCCCGTGATGTCTCCTTTTTTGTTTTACCGGTCTTACACTGAGGTCGATGTTCAACCGGTGCTCAATAACTTCAGCCTTGATGCCAGTCAACTCCTCCGTAGAGTATGCGAACACATCCGCAAACTCCCTTATTACACTAATCAGCCTCAATCTCACTGGCTCCTCCAATTCCTTCCCGATCCGAAATTTTCTCTCTTCGTATCCCTCGACCATCTGTATCTCCTCAACTTAGCCACCCGGCTGGATATCTACCTTCTCTTTCCCCTTCTCCAACTTATGTTTCTCCTCCTTCGACCTCGAACCTCCTGGTCGATTAACTTCCTCCCCTTTAGAGTGCACCTGCCTCCTTGCTAACTGTTTGTTGTTGCTCACAGTGGTTTGGTAACAGCTTCTCGAGGTCAGTTGATCCCCAGCGATCTCACCCACGTTTTCGCCCAAAGGATACTTAATCGTCATACGGTACGTAGATACGACTGCCTGGAACGCGCTCAAACTTGTTCTCCCCATTATGATGTTGTAAGAGATTCAGCTCCTACGACCACAAATCTCACCATTCGAACTTTCTGGGTCGCTCCTTTTCCCAGTGCCACAGATAGACTCACCTCTCCCATTGGCATAACCTCCCCACCATTAAAACCATACAAGGCCGTAGCCACCGGCTTCAACTCCATATTCAACTCCCGATTAATTTGTACAAAGAAATCGTAAAACATGACATCGAACGAACTTCCCGTGTCTATAAACACTCTCTTTACATCGAAACCTGCTACTTCTGCCGTAATCACCAAGGCATCACTATGAGGTATCACTACCCCCGTTGCATCTTCTTCCCGAAAACTGATTTCTGGCACTCGGGCCGTGATACCCACCTCCTCTCTCTTCCTCTTCATCGCGCGAACATGGCCCCTCCTAGCATTATTCGAGTCTCCATCTGTCGGTCCTCCTGAAATCATATATATCGTGCCTCTCTTCACTTGGCCTCAATCTCCTTCTCTTTCTCGCTCCCCACTTCCTCGCCTCATTTTCCCTTCATCTCTTTTTCAACCACCTCGTGCATCCTCATCATCATCTTCCTCGCTCTTCTCCATCGAGTCCTCCCGACACCTTCTCTTCTCCTTCCTCCTCACCTTATCCTGATAGACAAACTCTTTGAGATGCCCTGCCCGAATGAGGCGTTCAATTTCGTCCTTGAGATGTCGACAGTCTTCAGTAGTATGGCCATAGTCTTTGTGGAAGCGGCAATATCTCCTCGACTTCGGTTGGGTTGGCCCTTCGAACCTCGACTTCGGCCACGTCACATCTTTCCCATCTATCTCTTTCTCCATGGCCATCAACACCTCAGCTACCTTCGCGTTCAACGGGGTACAGTCATGGAACCTTTTCCCTCCAGAGATAGGCTTGTGCTTCCATCTGTCCTCTCGTCCTCGATCCTGCTTAGCTCGCCCCTCTCTCCTAGGTGAGGCTCTCCTCTTAGGCGAAACTGTTTTCTCCTTCCTCGACTCCCCTCGACCCAACTCCTCTAGCTTGGCAAACTCTGCCTCAGTCTCCTCGAGATTAATGTATTTCCTACACCTCCTCAACACCTCATCATACGTACGAGCAGGGGTCTTAGCCAGAGAAGTCCGACATGGTCCTGCCCGCAAACTCCTAATCAATCCTCCCGCCTTGACCTCATCGACCGCCGACGGAATCTCCAAGCAAGCCTGGTTGTATCGAGCCACATATTTGCGCAGTGACTCCTTCTCGCCTTGTCTCATTGCCATCAGTGTTAAGTACGTTTTCTCCTGAGCCACCGCGCTTGAATATTGATTTGTAAACTTCTCCGCAAAATCCTCGAAGTCCACAATCGAGCCTGGGGGGAGCTGTTGGAACCATCGAGCACCCCTCCCCTGAGGGTCGATAAGAAGACTCTGCAACTAACGGGATCAGTGTATCCATGTAACACAGCCATATTTTCAAATGTTCTCACGTGCCTCGACGGGTCAGAAGTCCCATCAAACACCAGGTTGGTATCCTTGTAATTAATTGACAAGGGTGCTGCTAGTATGTCCGCCGAGAACGGGTGTCCTCGAGCGCGTCTCTCCGCTCGGCTATCCACCTTAGCCTTCAATTGACGCAGTTGTTCCGCCATTCTCTCCATCTCCCGATCATGTGGGGGCCTGCCTCCACCGTAGCTAGATTCATCTTCCTCTGCATTTTGGCGTGACCCTGGAACAGTGTTCCGCATCACGGTAGCCCGAGAGAGACTATTTATGACTTATTGCACCGCCTGCGCAGCTGCCTCCGCCACCATTTGTTGTATCTTTTGCCTGGTCATCACCACCTGCTGGCCGGGGACTTGCACCGTTGCCTGTGGTGGTGCTCTTCCTTGTTCCGCTGCTCCCCCTGGCTGCGCCGCCGCTCCTCCTGGTGGCGCTACCGCTGGGTTTTGTGGCGGCGGTGGTGGCATCACCGCCGCATCCGCTGCGCGAGTCTCCGGGGCACGGTTGGAGCCGGCATCCCCTCCGGGAATCACTGTCGCCGCTCCTACACCTTGAAGAACCGGCGTAGGAGTGATTGGCGTCTGCGATGGGCCAGAAAAACCCGGAGGAGGGCCTTGTCCAAACGGCCTGATCGTCGTCCAAGCGTCGTCGAACGTCGACTGCAAGTTTTTGGGGATTCCGTCCGCCATAGCTGAGCTTCAAACACAACTTTTCAAACGAAAGTCCCACAGACGGCGCCAAATGGTAACACTAAACTTCCCGACTGGCTGGAACTTGAATAATCACCTTCCTTCTCGTCGGTTGAACGTCGTGCACCTACAAAGAACTCTCACACCGGAGGGGTTTTCCGGTGAAGAGCCTCTGAAGCTTAAGTCAGTGTATGTTCAATCAATTCTCAAGAGTAAGCAATAGAATGATCGTGTTGAAGAAGAAAGGCTCACCCCCTTTATATCGGGGTGAGATACCTGACCTAGGGTTGCCCCGATTTGATGAGCTGTCTGCCCTAACTGCCCGTCCGTACACACCATACGCGTGTGTCAGAGGTAGCCGTCGCCACTATCGCCTGCCCCAATCCCCTTTGGACGCGTGTCCTCCTGCACATGGGGTAGGCTGTCAGAGGTGGTTATCGCTATCAACCACTGCCTTCTCGACACGTGTCCCCCTGCACATGGGGTAAATATTCTCCTAGAATTCAGTTAGAGGCTCTCTCACGCGCCTGTGACTAGGCCGATCAACGTGGTGTTAAGTCCTCGGAGTGGTCGACCAATCGAGGCCGACTGAACTGCTCGATCGCTCATCCGGTCGAAGGATAGTTTGGTCGACAGCTTTGCTTGGTCGACTGGTTAACTGCTCGATTTCCTTGACTTCCTCATAATACGACCTCCTCGACCGGTCAATAGACCGGTTCAGTCTTGTAGGTATAATATCCTATATCACACACACATCATATCAACTTTGATTCACTATTCATCCATTTACATAATTTTAACTAATCGTCACTTCCAATAATTTTTTTCATACTTTACGTCAAATAAACTGTAATTATTTTATTTAAATATTATTTTAATATATACATTAACAACTAATCATATCATCTTTTTTTAACAATTAACTATAATATAAAAATAAATCAAATAAAAACTAGTTGAATCCATAAACAATCACCCATTGGTAATTATTCGCCTGAACAACACGCCCTCTAGTAAAATCAATAGACAAAATAAAATCATAGAAGTAAACAATATGAAAAAGAAGAATAAGAATGAAAAAGAGAAAACAAATAGACCCAAACACAATTCACAATAAAATATCGAGAGTAAGACAAACACAAACTACAAAACAAAATATACACAATTCAAATTTGAGGTTTTTTGAATAAAAATGTACACTTTCACAATAAAATATCAAAAATAGCATAGACTTTCAAATGGCATACGATGACATACGAATTACGATGAAGGATAAAATAAACTATACTGGATTATATTTAATCAACAGATGGTACTTCAAACGTTCCAAAGCATACAAGCTTTTAGTTTATTCATCATACAAACTTAAACCAAACACACAGCACAAAACTGTACTGTTCAATATCCATGCAGTCCTTATTATACAATATAATATCAGTCAACCTTGCCCGTTGACCATTCACTCCGACCTACTCCCCGACACGGTTCCGCTAGCCGACTCCTCTGCCCTCCTGAAAAAAACCGTTAGCGGGCCCTCGCCCGTCTGGGCCATCACCAGCCGCCTATAAGGCCCATCCACATAGATGGTCAGGTCCCCGCACACGGGCCGGCACGTGGGGCACACCGTCGGGCAGAAGACGAGCTTGTAGTTGCTCCCTTGCGCCTCGATCTTGAACCAGTTGTTGAGCGTCCACCTGCCCGGGTTCCCGAGCTCCCCACCAGTCGTGATGTAGAACCTCAGGATGGAGTTGTCGAACGCGAGCCTCCACACGTTGCTCGACACGCAGACTGTGACGGCGTCGAACTCGAAGTTGTGGTCGGTCGAGAGGCGGACGACCTCGTCCGAGTAGTTGGCCGGGTGGAAGGCCACCGGGAGGCCCCACAGGAGGTCGTTTGGCGTCTGGGTGACGTCGAGCGGGCACGTCAGGTTGCGGACATCGGACATGGTGAGTCCCCCGCCACCTGCACCCCAGATGGCAGAAATAATGTGATAGGGGACGCCAGCCTGGACCTCCTGCCCGGTGATGTCGAGCACCGGGGAAGCTGCCTGGGCAGCTGCCCGATGTGAGAGGAGTGTGAAGAGGAGAATGGGAAAGAGGAGGTAATAATGCTGACTTATCTTTTTCATGATTATGATTAGATATTATGATTATTATTATTATTATTATTATTTATTTATTTATTTTTTTGTTTTTTTTTTTTCAGATGAACTGTGGAGAAGAAGAGGAGCCCTTTTATAGAGAGATACTATGCACTATGATGCAAGGTTCAACTTGCCTTCCAGCGCCTTGCATACGAGGTTAGGAGGAGATGTCATTATTATTATAATATTGAGAAATGCTACAGTCCCGGTACGAAACCATTCCGTTGGGGTTTATAACCGTTAGATCAACTAACTCTGACGATTACATGATGATCTAATGGTTACAAACTCCAACAGAATGGTTCCATACCGTAGCATTTTATTGTTTAACATGTGTTGAGACGGTCATCCATCTTCTACAGCGAGAAGAAAGTAACGCTTGTATGCATGCACATTAATGCACAAATTGGAATATAGTGGCGCAGCGTCTATTATTGATCGGGTTACGTCCTTCTTTTGTATTATGTGAATATGATTGGTGGCCTGGTGCCTGATGGCCATGTTTTTCACCCTCCGTCCATTATTATAGTTGTATTGATAATATTATGGTTCTATTTACACAGTAATATATTTTTGTTATTAATTAATTTTTATATTCACATATCTCTTCCATCGAGTAAGTTGTAAAGAAACGGGCAAGGTGACTGTTAGTTATAGTTGTTGTATTGTGTATTATAGTGTTAGGTTAAGGTCAATCCTAAGGGAGGCTCATCTTTTATTTTTATATACGTGCACATACTTCTGTATTAATTAATACAAGGTATATTATTCCGACATTTTTACATGTATCATAATAAAATTAGGGTCAAACATAGGCTTGGTCGTTCGTTGCTTGTCTCCAGCCACTGTTGACTCTCACCACCCCCGCCATCCTCCCTGGTGTCCCGAGGCGAGCCTTCGCCAGAAAAATCATCCCCATCACCGACGCATGTGAGTCACACGCGCCTCATCTCCGTTGCAGCGCCGGAACCTTTGGTCGGTGCGTAAGGTCCACCCCCATTTTTCAATCGTCGACTCCTATCAACGTTGGCTAAATTCTGTTCGTGACCTTTTTAATTTCTGTTTGTACAAAATTTTTTATAGATTCGTGATCTGATTCGTACTTAGATTTCATCTGTTTTGTGATATTGTATTGTGTTGTTTTTTGGGTTATGAGGTACAACACAAAGGGTTTTAGGTGTTGGGATCTTATTTTCAGTCGGTTGCGTATTTCGCATCACGTTACCTTTCGGGAAATACTACTTTTTCTTTATTGTTTATATTTCACATTCCGTTTGATTCGTCGTCCCTTTTCTTCATTACATTAGATCTCTTTTCAGATACTTCTACTGGCTCACAGCTCATTGACAAGCCTGTCATGCCTCCATCTAAAGTTTTTCCACCTGCGCATCCTGGACCGACTGTAACGCCCAGATTTTTACTTACTATTTATGAAGCTCGACTATATTTCCATAAATATTAAGTTTCTAAATTTGATGCATTTATTATATTTATTTGCATTAAATTAAATAATTAGTATTAAAGTCTAAGACATAAGTAGATCGTTCGAATAATTTGATTATTTCGAGCCAGTAATTATAGCCGGCCCATTTTTAATTCGAGTAATCGAATTAATTTTCAAGACCAAGCGATATTTTAAATATCGAGCCCTCGTAGTATTTTAATTTCGGGCCCAATATTTAATTTCGGCCCGAGTCAAAATTATTACTACAAGCCGTCACATTTTATTTAACCGGTTAATTTAATTAGTTCGAGTTCGACTAATTTTATTAACCGGACATTTAAATTTCCTAGTCACTATCCGAATTAATCGAGCCCGAGTGTTAGGATTTTTATTAGCCCGATTACATAACAATTTTTATGAGCCCGACTTTAGTAATTGTTAGGCCCGATTTTTAGGCCCAACAAGAACAAAACCCTAAGCTCCCCTACACCTTCTATAAATAAATTGTCTCCCCTTTTCCAACAACAAAAACCCTAGTCTCTCTTTCTCCCTACAACTACTATTCATCTTCTTCTACCCTCACATTTAAGCTCAATCTTTCAAGATCTAGCTCAATATATTCAAGATGTCTTAGCTCTTCTTCAAGATATAGCTTTAAATCCTTAAGATCTACCTCCCAAAACCCAAAAACATAAAAAATTTCTTCTCCTTCCGCCATGGCTTGAGCTTTTCGGGCGACCCCACTTCTTTTCCGGCCACAGTCGTGCCGGCGACGAGCAGCCACGACCTCGGCTCGACCCTCCCAGCTCATGCCGCCAACTTCAGCCCAAACTCAGCCCCATCGCACGTCACTCGCGAGCTCCACTTGCAGCTCACCTCCGCAGCCCGAGCTCCACCTCCAACCTTCAGCCGCGCGTTTTCCGGCAAGCCAGAGCCACCGTCGTCCTCCCTTTTCAACGACCTCAGCAGTCATCTTCCTCAGCCCGCTACCCAACTCTCCGGCGCGACTCAGGCCCGAAATCGTGAGCCCCGTCGAGCCTGCTCCATTACCAGCGCAGCACCACCCTAGCTCGCATCTTTCCGGCAACTTCCCACAACTAGGCCGCAGCTCCACTGTGAGTACGTCGCAGCACCCTTCTCGCGTTCGTACAACCGAGCTGTGCGACCCCAACAAGCCACCACGAGCCCAGCAGCGAACCACACCCGACCAGCAGCACTCTCGGCCATTTCCAGCTCAAGATCCGCGTCCAGCACCCCAGGTTTGACCTCGAACAGCACCAGAACTGATCCGGTTGCACCAGATCCGGGTTGTGCTGCCCTAGTCGAACCGATTCGCTTTTTCACTCTTGTTCTTAGCTTGATCTCTTATTGACCCGCCGTTTTCGCTCGATTTAAGGTATAATAACTCGAACTCAGTTTTGATGGCTTAGATATGATATTTGAGATAAAATAAAGATGTGAATTTGATGATTTGAGCGAAAATTGAATTATCGGGATTTTTACGAGCTTAGACCGATCGATTTTTCGATCTCTTTATACATAAGTGATAAAATAATTATTTAAATTTGATAAATAATAATTAATTGTCTTGAGTCTTAGGTAAAAATTTGAGAATTTTCGGGGTTCGTTTGATAGGCGAACCGATTTTATGTGTACTTGACCGTGGACCATACATAGATTGAGGATGTTATGTTTCGATTTGCGGAAATTTTGGATGTTGTTTGACTTAGTTATAAAAATCGGGACTTTAGGCGTTAATGCGGTAAAAATAAAATATCCGTTTGATTGAGATTTTTAGCTGCAGTTGTTGATTTTAAAATCAATATAAATTACATAGAATACATATATTAATTATTGGCCTTAAATGAGTTAGGATTTTTCGAGAATAAAAACCCTTGTTTTATCCGGTTCAGGTAACCGGGTATTTTTCTGAATCCGACTATAAATGTATGAACCCTTGTACCGCCTGAATAATTATTAGCCGTCGTATCGTCAATTTGTAATGTGTACCGTCGTCTCGCGCCCATGACCGTCTCTCGTCTGACTGTTGGAGCCGAACCCCCGAGTGCGTGCCCGTGCACCGAGTCCGAGTCAACCCTCGAGTGCGTACCCGTGCACCAAGTCCATCCGACCTACTGTCTACGCGCCGTTCCGTTAGCCGTGGTCCAAGCACGCCCCTACGTCAGTGACCGTGGCATCGTTTCAAGATCGTGCACCGGCTAAGCCGTGTCAGTTGAGTTCGTACCGGCCCGAGTTGCCACGCCGAACTCGGACCACGGTCAAACCGAGCTGCATATAGTCAAGCGAATGACCGACCAACTCTGAGTGAGTTGTCGGTCAAGTTCAATTGAACCGGTCCGGTCAGCCCGGACGGTTCGAGATATATTTCAGATTCAGTCAAATTAAGATTTCAGATATATTTAAGATTTCAGATATAGTTAAGATTTCAGATATAGTTAAGATTCCAGATAGATGAAAGATCCAGATATATTTTAGATTTAAGTCATATTAGATTCAGTCAGATTTTAGTTCCAGACATAGAAATATTTCAGATAACTCTAGAATGCTTCAAAGACAATAATATTTTCAAAATCAGCTCGTAAATCCCTAAAATTATTTTTAAAGCAGAGTGAACGAACCTAGACAAATAAGATATTAAAGATTCGAGTTTTATTCTGAGCCCAGTACTTAGAATATTTCGCTCGTAATTTTTGTAGCTTGAGGAGAGTCGAGCCTCCATCAGCTACCCATTTCAGATATTTCAGCATTTGCATTCGCCAGTTTTCAGGTGGGGACCATGTACTGTGTATTTCATCACTTTTAATAATTTACCATGTCTGAGATCTATATGTGTTTAAATTGAAGGACCGAGACGGATGAGTGATCCCGTCTTGGTCAATATTTCAGTATTTCAGTTATGACTTGGATGTGTGTGATTAGGGCCCGTCCTAAGTCTAGCGTCCAGATGGGGTGATTAGTGCCTTTCCTGGATTTCTGTAAGAGAGGACCCCCAGAGTGTGCACATGAGTACCGGTTTACCGTTAGTCCCATAGCCAGACCAGTTTATTCATATATATGTTGATTTCATAGTTTGTTATTAATTGTGCTTAGTATTCAGTGCTGGTCCTGGCGGAGCACCGTTGATTCCATTGTGCTCACGCCTCCCCACTACCCTATTTTTCAGGTGATGGAGTCCCGCGTGGAGCGTGAGCCGGATGTGGTGGTGGTCATCAATCAGGATATTTGTGTTATGTTATGTTTTGAATTGTTTGAATTAATTATGCTTTATTTATGTTGCGCTTATTGTCTGTTTGCCATTGATGTTTGAACATATATTTGCTTCTGCACTCTAGAACTGTATTTCAGAACTTTAGATTATTGTTTCAGTATTTTAGAATTTCAGACTAGTCAGTATTTTAGAATTCCAGACTAATATTCAGATTAGTATGTCAGTAGTTCAGAATTTCAAATTACTATTTCAGTATTTCAGAATTTCATATTAGTATTTTAATATTCCAGGATTTTAGACTAGTGTTTAAGTATTTCAGAATTTCAGATTAGAATTAAATATTTCAGGATTTCAGACTAGTATTTTAGGATTCCAGACTAGTATTTCAGCATTTCAGAATTTCAGTCTATGCATGCTTAAATCCTGAGATGTTCATGGCGCCTTAGAGTAATGAATTATACTCGATTGCATGCCTAGTAGTTTATAGATATTAAAGATTAAAGATTTAAGATTAAAGTTGAGTAGCATCCCCCATATTAAGGTTAAAGTATTTTTGAAAAATTAATATGAGTTTTCGAAAATTAAGTAAGTGCTTTCCATTTATAGTGTGAAAAATTTACTCTGATTTTAGTAAGTCTAGGTGGGGTGTTACAGTTGGTATCAGAGCCACTTATTGGTTCTATATACTGAAATTTTAGTGAGATATGACCACACCACGCTCACGCCACGCCGACTCCGAGGTACGTCACATGTACAACTTTTATTAATTGCGAATGCATATTCAATTATAGTTAGATTATTTCAGGGGCGTACGATCTATCCTTCGATTAAGATTTGAGAATTCTAGTCAGAAAACTCTAGTCAGAACCTAGAAGATTTTAGTGTAACCGGAACTCTAGCCAAGCTAGGTGTTTTCGGAATTCGATAAATTATTAAAGTATAGTGTAGCTATTTATTAATTTGCTATACTGCTTTAGTCAGAATTTCAGCAGAGTCAGTTATTTGTACGCTCTACCGTCGACTTTCCTGAGGGCAGAGCGGAATATAACTCTAGAAACAACCTCGATTATATTGTGGGCAAGTACCTTTTTCTACGTATCGAGGATAGTCGTGGCGATATATTAGCGCCATAAGATCGATTTCAAACCTTAGAAATAAGACTGAGTAAATACATTTCAGTAAATTCTGCCAGAAATGGCAGGACCCAACAAGCAATAGCCGATCCAAGATCAACAAGGAGGAGGAAGTGCCAGCACCGACGCTCGTCACCAGTAGAAGCAGAAGTCCAGATGACTCAAGAAGATGCATGTAGTTTAATTATCTCCATTCCATGAACTCGCAATACTTTTGTTGCGGGAATTTCTTCATATTTCAAAACCTTCGTTATAATCCCAAGTTGAGACCAAAAATTTCGTTGCATTCCATAATGTAAAGATCGCAAAGAGCGAGTTATTTCTATAATTCGACACTTGCGAAAGTTAGATTATCGCATCGATAGATTGCAACACATAGATAAAGTGATGGACTTTCCATTGCTTGAACTATGTAAGCTTTAAGTTAAGTTTTAACTCTAGGGGTTACCTCACTTGAGTTGGCAAGATGCCTTCCAGCTAGTATTATAAGTAATAGATTTTTAGTGTATAAGAGTCATAGATCTGCGTAAGTCCTGGAGGCTTGAAATAAAAGCCATGAGTCCGGGAGAAACCATGGAAGCTTGAAGCTGAACCATAGCAGACATGTTTCATATGAGGTGATCTCTAGTAGTCAGAGAAATAGGAGACCCAGTTTAAAGGAAGCTAGAGCGAGGAATCGCACGTCGAGCCATGCTTTGACATCGAGTCGACTTACTCATTCGTCTTGAAAGAGAGCCATCACCCAAGGAAGTTTCAATAGTGTGAGAATACTCAAACGACAGTTCGCAGAGAATTTAATGAAGCCGAGTGGGAGTTCACAACCACCATGATTCAAGAAGGAGAACCAACTTCCGCACACGTGGAAGTCGAGATAGAATGTTTAAGAAGACGAAGACTTATAATCTAGTATACTTGTGTCGAATGCCACAACTCCCGAGTTGGAAGTTGTGGGCAGATGGACGATATGCCGATAGAAAAATTCTAGAAGCCACAAAGAGAGAGAACACATCACTGACAACGCCCGAAGAGTTACCTTTGTTCGAAATCATGCGTACATATTTTTAAAATGTTACCGAGAAGACCACCTGACCGACAAAAGAAATTTGATTGACCTGATGATGGAGAAGGACCCGTGTCAAGAGCGCCAAACCGAGAGACTCCAAGAAGCTACAATAGCTGAAGACCCAGACGCCAAGAAGCTGCAAGAACTAAAGACCCAGACGCCAAGAAGCTGCAAGAACGGAAGACCCAAATCCGATCTATGAATTGTTGGACCAAGAGCATCACCACTAGGGTGCGCCCCATGGTTCATGAAGGAAGGAGATGTGCACCAATTACCAAAACTTATGTAGACTCAAGGAGGAGAGTAAGTACTCACATTTGAGAGTCGAAAAGTTGTCGACCCATGCGGGAAGACAACAAGTTCCAAGATTGAACATGAAGCTCGGACATCCTCTATGAGAAGTTGAGGAGCCAGAAGCCTCAAGATCATAAAGCACAAGAAAGTTGAAGTGATGAAGTCATCTCTAAGTACTAGTGGTGTACGACATCACTAGTTTTAGAATAGACGTTGAAGGAAGAAAGAACAGAAAAGCCGCAACAATGAAATTTTAAGTACCCCTGGGTAAATTTTACCCATATAAGTAATGAGACCATCGATTTGTATCAAGAAGAAGTTAAATCCAGTAGTAGTGCGCCAAGTTAACTCAGCGCCGCAGTACCGTTAAGCCACTAGCATAAGACGTGGATACGACTGTGTTATGACTGCAGGCAATACTGACGTCGCAGGTACATCGCACGCAAGTATAGTATGCAGGAGTTCCGCGCCCGTGGGCCCCGGGTAGTGAGTAAGCCGCATGCAACGTACCGTGTGCAACGTACCGCATCGTCAGGAGCCGGGTCACAGCTAGTCGAACCGCAATTGCTAGTTGTCCTCATCAATATTACAGATTGATGGATGATCAGAATTCTCAGATGTTTGCGTTTTGAATGACAAATTCGTTCGAAAGAGCGATTTGCTACTAAGATAGTTAGTAAATGTCGATTGACATGACATCGTGCAATTTAGTACGGACACGTGTGGATCGCTGACGTACAAGAAAGAAATAGCGAGAGAAAGATCCTCGGTCAATAGTAAACTGATCACAGACAATAGGGAAGAGATCAGCTATCCATGCTAAGACTGAGGCAACCCTGAACCGACGAAAGTCGCATACAGACCAGCCACATAAAGACTTTGAGACCAGTGTGAACGGCAAGATGACCCCGAGGTCACAATTGCAGATGAGCAACAGTTTAGTTAGCCCAGTCATTCTCAACTAATAGCCGAGACGGCGAGCTAAGCCTAACAGTTGAGGCTTTGCTGCCGGAATTCGCGGGGAATGTTGAGCGATTCTTCCCCACGTTTCGACTTCGAGAAGATGTGCTCGAGCTTGAACATGTAGAATCCTTAGATGAGTCTCACGTTGATCCGAGTTGACCCGTGAGATAGTACCTATGGTTGCCGTGTGGCGGAAGGTACGCTAGTCAGAGAGTCGAGAAGTAGGTCTCTCTGAGTCCAGGAGTGTCGCCGTAGCTAGGGCGATGCTGCGAAGTGTATCGATGAGCTTCTTTTGAAGTTCCCCAGTATAGTTTTTAAGTTTTGTCTTGGGTTTTATCTAAGGCACATAGTGAGATTTTAGCGAGTCGCCATGGCAAACTAGTACCAGCAAGACCGGCCGATGCCGGAACAGACCTATTACAATGTCCAGACAGAGACCCAGTTCTCGAACTTGGGTTAACGGTGTATAACATCCATAAGGCCGGGTAAATTATGGAGTCTTCAAATAAGAGTCACTTGTCCGAATTTACCTGGGGGCTTGATACCGGAGTTGCCATTGCATAGCCGATATCAATAGCAGGAGGAAGACAGAATTCAGAGTTAGAAGTCCTAGATTTGAGATTCATTTTTATATGGCCTTAAAGTTTAGAATTTTGACATATACCTTAGTTTAGCATTTCTGAGTTCGTGGAAAAAGTGCTTGGTTGGCCAGCAAGTGAAGGCTGAGCACAAGTTTCCACCCCAGTTTCGTGCAACCACTAGAGCTCGTTGTGAAAGTGGAAGCACGTTACCATGTATTTCATTACGGGACTACTCAAATCGAAAGAGGAGCTCGATGTGGTTTGGGTAGTTGTGGACCGACTAGTGAAGTCGACCCGCTTTTTACCGTGAGGATGACGATTACCATGGAGCAGATTGCCAGTATTTACATCCGTGGGATTACTCGATTCCACGAAGTAGCCGAGACCATAGTGTCAGACCGAAACCCCCATTTCATAGGCTCATTCGAGATCCTCGATCGAGTGGACGAGGTAGTATACCGTTTGGCGTTGCCACCAGAGTTTTCGGTTGTGCGCAACGTCTTTCACGAGTCGATGTTGAGAAATTACATGCATGATCCAGGACACGTGTTGAATTTTAGCAAGCTCGAAGTCGGGCAAAACCTGACTTACGAGGAGCAACTGATAGCAATTTGGACAGAAAGGTCCAACGGCTGAGGAATAAAGATATGTCTCTAGCCCGAGTTCGCTGGAGCCGCCACGGCAAGGCCAAGGCCACTTAGGAGCGAGAATGAGATTCGCGCTCATTATCTAGAGTTTCAGTTCTGACTAGTAATATGTACTTTTTGATTCCTAGTTTCTAGTCGAGTCGGACTTATGTTTAGTTTTAGCATTTCCGAGGACGGAAATATTTTTAAGGAGGATGGATTGTAACGCCCAGATTTAACTTACTATTTATGGAGCTCGACTATATTTCCATAAATATTAAGTTTCTAAATTGGATGCATTTATTACATTTATTTACATTAAATTAAATAATTAGTATTAAAGTCTAAGCCATAGGTAGATCGTTCGAATAATTTGATTATTTCGAGCCCAATTAATTTTGAGAATCCAAGTAATTATAGTCGGCCCATTTTTAATTCGAGCAATCGAATTAATTTTCAAGACCAAGCGATATTTTAAATATCGAGCCCTCGTAGTATTTTAATTTCAGGCCCAATATTTAATTTCGGCCCAAGTCAAAATTATTACTACAAGCCGTCACATTTTATTTAACCGGTTAATTTAATTAGTTCGAGTTCGACTAATTTTATTAACCGGGCATTTAAATTTCCTAGTCACCGAATTAATCAAGCCCGATGTTAGGATTTTTACTAGCCCGATTACATAACAATTTTTATGAACCCGACTTTAGTAATTGTTAGGCCCGATTTTTAGGCCCAACAAGAACAAAACCCTAAGCTCCCCTACACCTTCTATAAATAGATTGTCTCCCCTTTTCCAACAACAAAAACCCTAGCCACTCTTTCTCCCTACAACTACTATTCATCTTCTTCTACCCTCACATTTAAGCTCAATTTTTCAAGATCTAGCTCAATATATTCAAGATGTCTTAGCTCTTCTTCAAAATATAGCTTTAAATCCTTAATATCTACCTCCCAAAACCCAAGAACATAAGAAATTTCTTCTCCTTCTGCCATGGCTTGAGCTTTTCCGGCGACCCTACTTCTTTTCCAGCCACAGCCGTGCCGGCGACGAGCAGCCACGACCTCGGCTCGACCCTCCCAGCTCACGCCGCCAACTTCAGCCCCATCGCACGTCACTCGCGAGCTCCACCTGCAGCTCACCTCTGCAGCCCGAGCTCCACCTCCAACCTTCAGCCGCGCGTTTTCCGGCGAGCTAGAGCCACCGTCCTTCTCCCTTTTAGTCGACCTCAGCAGTCATCTTCCTCAGCCAGGTACCCATCTCTCCGGCGCGACTCAGGCCCGAAATCGTGAGCCCTGTCGAGCCTGCTCCATTCCCAGCGCAGCACCACCCTAGCTCACGTCTTTCCGGCGACTTCCCACAACTAGGCCGCAGCTCCACTGTGAGTACGTCGCAGCACCCTCCTCGCGTCCGTACAACTGAGCTGTGCGACCCCAACAAGCCACCACGAGCCCAACGGCGAAGCACACCCGACCAGCAGCACTCTCGGCCATTTCCAACTCAAGACCCGCGTCCAGCACCCCAGGTTTGACCCCGAGCAGCACCAGAACTGACCCAGTTGCACCAGATCCGGGTTGTGCTGCCCCTAGTCGAATCGATTCGTTTTTTTACTCTTGTTCTTAGCTTGATCTCTTATTGACCCGCCATTTTCGCTCGATTTAAGGTATAATAACTCGAACTCGGTTTTGATGGCTTAGATATGATATTTGAGATGAAATAAAGATGTGAATTTGATGATTTGAGCGAAAATTGAATTATCGGGATTTTTACGAGCTTGGACCGATCGATTTTTCGATCTCTTTATACATAAGTGATAAAATAATTATTTAAATTTGATAAATAGTAACTAATTGTCTTGAGGCTTAGGTAAAAATTTGAGAATATTTGGGGTTCGTTTGATAGGCGAACCGATTTTATGTGTACTTGACCGGTTGTAGCGATTACTAGTTAATTGGGTTAGGAGTTGAACTTGGACTTGATTTGTTGACCGTGGACCATACATATATTGTATATTGAGGAGTTATGTTTCGATTTTCGTAAATTTTGGATGTTGTTTGACTTAGTTATAAAAATCGGGACTTTAGACGTTAATGCGATAAAAATAAAATATTCGTTTGATTGAGATTTTTAGCTGCAGTTGTTGATTTTAAAATCAATATAAATTACATAGAATATACATATTAGTTATCGGCCTTAAATGAGTTAGGATTTTTCGAGAATCAAAACCCTTGTTTTATCCAGTTCCGGTAACCGGGTATTTTTCTGGATCCGACTACAAATGTATGAACCCTTGTACCGCCTGAATAATTATTAGCCGTCGTATCGTCAATTCGTAATGTGTACCGTCATCTCGCGCCCATGACCGTCTCTCGTCCGACCGTTGGAGCTGAACCGTCGAGTGCGTGCCCATGCACCGAGTCCGAGTCAACCCTCGAGTGCGTACCCGTGCACCAAGTCCATCCGACCTACCGTCTACGCGCCGTTCCGTTAGCCGTGGTCCAAGCACGCCCCTGCTTCAGTGACCGTGGCATCGTTTCAAGATCGCGCACCGGCTAAGCCGTGTCAGTTGAGTTCGTGTCGGCCCGAGTTGCCACGCCGAACTCGGACCACGGTCAAACCGAGCTGCACATAGTCAAGCAAATGATCGACCAACTCCGAGTGAGTTGTTGGTCAAGTTCAACTGAACCGGTCCGGTCAGCCCGGACAGTTCGAGATATATTTCAGATTCAGTCAAATTAAGATTTCAGATATATTTAAGATTTCAGATATAGTTAAGATTTCAGATATAGTTAAGATTTTAGATATAGTTAAGATTCCAGATAGATTAAAGATCCAGATATATTTTATATTTCAGTCAGATTTTAGTTCCAGACTTAGAAATATTTCAGATAACCCTAGAATGCCTCAAAGACAATAATATTTTCAAAATCAGCTCGTAAATCCCTAAAATTATTTTTAAAGCAGAGTGAACGAACCTAGACAAATAAGATATTAAAGATTCGAGTTTTATTCTGAGCCCAGTACTTAGAATATTTCGCTCGTAATTTTTGTAGCTTGAGGAGAGTCGAGCCTCCATCAGCTACCCATTTCAGATATTTCAGCATTTGCATTCGCCAGTTTCCAGATGGGTACCATGTACTGTGTATTTCGTCGCTTTTAATAATTTACCATGTCTGAGATCTATATGTGTTTAAATTGAAGGACCGAGATGGATGAGTGATCCCGTCTTGGTCAATATTTCAGTATTTCAGTTATTACTGGGATGTGTGTGATTAGGGCCCGTCCTAAGTCTAGCGTCCAGACGGGGTGATTAGTGCCTTTTCCGGATTTCTGTGGGAGGGGACCCCCAGAGTGTGCACATAAGTACCGGTTTACCGTTAGTCCCATAGCCAGACCAGTTTATTCATATATATGTTGATTTCATAGTTTGTTATTAATTGTGCTGAGTATTCAGTGCTGGTCCTGGCAGAGCACTGTTGATTCCTTTGTGCTCACGCCTCCCCACTACCCTATTTTTCAGGTGATGGAGTCCCGCGTGGAGCGTGAGCCGGATGTGGTGGTGGTCATCAGTCACGATATTTGTGTTATGTCATGTTTTGAATTGTTTGAATTAATTATGCTTTATTTATGTTTCGCTTATTGTCTGTTTGCCATTGATGTTTGAACATATATTTTCTTCTGCACTCTAGAACTGTATTTCAGAACTTTAGATTATTATTTCAGTATTTTAGAATTTCAGACTAGTCAGTATTTTAGAATTCCAGACTAATATTCAGATTAGTATGTCAGTAGTTCAGAATTTCAAATTACTATTTCAGTATTTCAGAATTTCAGATTAGTATTTTAATATTCTAGGATTTCAGACTAGTGTTTAAGTATTTCAGAATTTCAGATTAGAATTAAATATTTCAGGATTTCAGACTAGTATTTCAGGATTCCAGACTAGTATTTCAGTATTTCAGAATTTCAGTCTATGCATGCTTAAATCCTGAGATGTTCATGGCTCCTTAGAGTAATGAATTATACTCGGTTGCATGCCTAGTATTTTATAGATATTAAAGATTAAAGATTTAAGATTAAAGTTGAGTAGCATCCCGCATATTAAGGTTAAAGTATTTTCGAAAAATTAATATGAGTTTTCGAAAATTAAATAAGTGCTTTCCACTTATAGCGCAAAAAATTACTCTGATTTTAGTAAGTCTAGGCGGGGTGTTACACCGACGATTTCTATTGAGTCTATTTTTTATTTTGTCCCTTCACCTAACATTGATCACTGACGTTCAACTCGTGTAAGTCGTTCTCCTTCTCGCCTACTTGACTATCATTGTTACTCGGTCATATTATCTGATCATCAGCCTATGTCTTTTCGTGACGCGAGTGCTGATCCATTGTGGCAACAAGCATGACTGAGGAATTGTAGGCGTTGGAAAAGACTCAAACTTGGGATTTGGTGGATCTACTTGTTGGCAAGACACCGATCGGATGCAAATGGGTTTATAAGATCAAGACAAATTTGGATGGATCTATTGAGCGCTACGAAGCTCGTCTAGTTGCTAATAGTTACTCACAGAAGTATGACATGGATTATGAAGAGAACTTTCACACTGGTTACTCGCCTTACTACTGTCCAGTGTTTACTGCAGTTGTTGTTGTTCGTCGATGGTCTCTTCTGCAATTAGATGTCAAGAATGTCTTCTTACATGATGTCTTATCTGAGGAGGTTTACATGACTCTTCCTGAGGGGCCCTTGTCATCTCGAAAGGTTTGTCATGTAAATAGAGATTTGTATGATTTGAAACAAGGGCCTCGTGTCTGGTATGCAACGTTCGGTTCCACTTTGTTTCAGTTTAGTTTCACTACGAGTGATCACAATTTTGCTTTGTTTCTTCAATGCTCCTCATCTGGGATCATTATTGTGATGCTCTATGTTGACGATATGATCATCACAAGAGATTATGTTGTCAGTATTTCCAATTTATAGAGCTATCTTCATCAGCATTTTGAGATGAAGAGTCTGGGCCAACTTCGCAATTTTTTGGGTCTTGAGATCTTTGATTCCCCTTATGGTTTCTATTTGTCTCGAGCCAAGTATGCCTCTGATCTTCTATCTCGGGCCGGTGTCACTGACTGTAATATAGCTTCCACAACTCTAATTATGATGTTCATTTTACTACCCTTGATGGCTCTCTTCTTGAAGATACTGCATTATATAGTCAGCTCGTTGAGGGTTTGATTTATTTGTTTGTCACTCGACCTGATATAGCTCATGCTGTTCAAATAATGAGTCAGTTTATGGTTGATAAGACAACCACACATCATTCTACTGTGTTGCACATTCTTCGATATGTGAAGGCAACTCTATTGCATGATTTACACTTCTTGTTAGATTCTCCTTGACACTTAGCGGCTATTTTGATTCAGATTAGGCTGGAGACCGTCGTTTCATTACTGGTTACTGCTTCTTTCTGGGTTATTCACTCGTTTCCTGGCGCAATAAGAAGCAGGGATTAGTTTCCCGATTGGTTGTTGAGTCTCAATCTCGTTCTCTTGCTGATTCCACCTCAGAGCTACTATGGATGCATCGACTACTTGTTGATCTCGGTGCACCTCAGTCATCGTTTACTACTCTACATTATGATAATAAGAGTGCTATCAAGATGTCTTATAATGATACCTTTCATGAGCGCACCAAGCATATTGCGATTGACTGTCACTTCACTCGACAACATATTGCCCATGGGACTGTGTAACTTGTTTCAGTTACCTCTACAGATCAAACAACGGATGTCTTTACAAAGTCTCTCCTTTTCAATCACTTTTGTTTACTTCTTAGTGAACTCAAGATCATTTCCACTATACTACTTTGAGTTTGTTGGTAGGTGTTATTTATATAGTTATTATACTGTGTATCTTAGCAGTCGGCGGTGGTAATCGAAGGTAAATTGAAGGTTAATCAAATATATTTAAATGCTAGTCGACATATAAAACTCGAACAAAAATAATTCGAACTTTAACAGTATCATGCTCTCTTTTTCTCTCTATAGATTATTTCTCTCCATTCTCTCTAGTTTCCTCTTGTAGGGTGTGCAAACCCAATCCCACATCGAAAAATTAAAGGTTCCAAGTCCAGTATATAGGTTTGGTGGCTACTCCTTCTATTGCCAATTGGTTTAGAATGGAACCTCATTTGGGCTTGTATGTTGGGCTTGATGGAGAACTGGGTTTTGAATTGTTGATCCTAACAATTGGTATCAGAGCCACGGTTGGTAGCCCAGTTGCAATTTGGATGACGTGGCATGTTCCCCGTG
>CACSLK010035018.1:2723751-2734210 GCA_902706635.1 Striga hermonthica
ATAACAAGTGTAATATCCACTAAAGCAAAGCTTAAGTATATAACACCAACACTCTCTACAGCCCAAACAGCCAACACAACCCCATAAAGATCACACGTCTCATCTGACATCCTCACCAATCCACCGAGCCCAAACGCCATCTAACTACCAGTCGACCATCTCTTTCATTTCAGTAATAGCCCTCCCACCAGCAGCTGCCACCTCAGTCAGCCTGCCGGCGACCGCCGCCACCACTCCTCCGCTGGCCGACAATGAGGTCATCGCCGCCAGCGGCCCCTAGGCCACTAGAGATCGAAATTTATCGGCCACAATTCTTAGCCACGGGTCCCCGTCTCACCGGCAGCTGACAACTCAGCCCTTCTCACTGGAGCTCCTAAGATTGGATAGTCCTTGACGGGCCCTTCCACGACCCTCGATACTATCGTGACTTCTACATCGGTGACACCGACCTTGGCCTCCGTCGGACCCCAATCCTTTCGAGATGCAAGCACTGGACAATCTGCCGGTAAAATGGGACGTCATGGATTTTTGCTCGAGAAGTTCTAGGCTAATCATAGTGTGACTATCTCACGATCTGGGGAAAGACGATTCAAGGTAAGTTTCATGAGCCTGATGTTTCTTCTCTTGTTGGGACATATGTTTTTAAGTTCTATTATAGTGTCCCAACCTCCGAGATTTTAAGTTTGGATTAGGAAAATTAGGGTATAAAGGTCGTTACACACTTGAGTACTTTAATTTCAGTCATTACTTAGTCACCTTCGAGCTTAGGGATGACTACAATGAGGCATGGATCAAGACATCCGTGAACGTCTATTGGTGCACTGCCTAGGTGTTCAAGTACACCCCTGCCTGGGTGTTCAAGTACACCCCTAGCTCCTCTCCAACGGCTGAGGAACCTATTGCCCCCGTTTGGTGCCGTTGTCCAAGCCTTATCTTGCACCTTTACGACCCTACCATTGTTTTCTCAATTGCCAGTTGTATCGGCAATACGATCGAGGGGATGCTGCCACGGCCAATCGGAAGAGGATATTTGTTGCATGGGTGTGCATCGATATAAACCTCCTCGACGAGCTTTTCGATGAAATCGAGTTCGACGAAGTTGGAAAGGCAACTATTTAGAAGGTGGTCTTCGAAAGGCTCCCGTCTTACTGTTCCCTTTGTGACCACGTGAGTCATGTTGGGGTTGATTGCTATACTAGTGGCAAGAAACCTTGGTCGTTACTTCCACAGCGCCACCATGCGACTAGATTGGGCGCCCTAGCTACTCTAGGGGACCCCAATAGGAAGGGTAAGTCTCTTGCCCGTGTGCCTGAGCCCCCGAAGAGACATGAGAACAAGGTTAAGGCAGTGGTTGATACTGCCACACAAGCTATGAAGGCAACACAGCCTAACCGGCTCAAGGGGTGGCTATGGATGGCTAAGGGCCAAGTACATGGGCTTCTTCCCTTTGCAGTCTCTTCAAACGGCCTTATAGGCCAACCACTCGTATTTATCTATCATTTCTTATGAGATGGAGGACGAGCCTTCATTCTCTTCTTGTCCTTCAGGAGACACACTGATTCAAGATCAAAGAATTTTTCATCAAATTAAAGTTTGACTTTCTTTTGCGAATTTCTTAGAACTCACGAAAATCTGTGGACACCACCGGACTTCTTGGGTCACCGCAATTCCGATCATGTCCACCTTCAGCAGAACTGACGACCTTTTCCGGCGACCATATTTCTAGAGAATACACTCTCGCCACTTGGGGCCGACGCTCACCTTGGGCCATCATCCGCCGCTAGACACCATGCTCTCATGCTAGGCGTCGTCCTCTCCCACCCGACCGGCCAAATCCCCGGCCATTGGAGCTCTGTACCTTGTATCTTCTTCTACATTTGAAGCTTCATGCACCATTTTTTTGACAAGCTCGAAGGTACAATAGTTCACCGTCTTTTTGCTCTCTTCATTTTGGTTTAAGATTTGGTTAAAGTCTACCCATGCAGCAGTAGCGTGGGTTGACTGAATGACAAGTGTTGTAGTGTTGTCGGGTTTTCTAAAGGCTATGTTGAATATACATTGAGTTAAGTATGGTGGCACATCTTGTCGGGCATGCCGTAAACATTGTTAGAAAGTTGTCGGGATTGTTCGGATTTGTTTGACATCTATTAGAGGATGATTAAATATTGGAAGTGTCGAGCCTAATTTTTTATTTTTTAATAGGACACTTGCGTCTTCATCGAGGAACTTTGATTTAACGAACATCATGCCTCCAGGACATAAGCAAGTGGCCCTAAAATGGAGATGAGATTGGGGTAGTCTTGACTTATCAACATGATTCTGAGTGACAATCTTCTTAGATGGCCTATGGAATGACATGCATGGCCCGTACAACCATTTGGATGCTATCGCCTTGAGCAAGAGAGAGCCTTCAAGCCAAGTTCATCCTTCCCATTGGATCATACACCAACTGATACACAATGATTTTTCACTGTGTACAACACGCATTTCTTTTCTCTATTTTTTTCACTTTTCTTTGTGTGTATATGTGTTTATGTTATTTTTTCTTTTATTTGTCTTTTTAAACGTAGCCATTATGTGATTGGATGTATTTTTTTATACTTTACTTTTATTTTTCTTTTTTTTTTTCGAGTTAAGCATTGAGGGCAATGCTTTATTTCAAGTGTGGGGAGGGGTTTTAGAAACTATGCTTGTTATGTGATGGATTGTCAAGTTTTTAGGTTGTTTTTGTTTTATTTAGGTATTTTGTTTAGTGCACTGTTTTTTTTTTTTAATGTTTGTGTGTTTCGTGTTAATTCTTCCACATGAATCTTTATGTTTGATCAAAATTGCTAGATGTCAGTGAGAAAATTGAATGGTTTCATTTTTAATTATCGTGCCCTATGTACTTGATGATTTGGATGTCAGTTTCTTTAATTAAACAACGGTTTATGACATAGGTACCCACATTGAATTAACAAAATCTTTTTGTCCCATTTTTGTTCTCGATTAGTGTCTTGAAGTGTTCTTCCCTTGTGCTCGATTGTAATAAATATGTTGGATTATGCTCTTGTGGTAAATCGTGATTGATGTTGATTTTCATGTAATTTGTTGTCATGATGTATCCTTGTTTAGTCACTCCCTCTAAAAAAATGAATTGAAGACAATGAGTTCAAGAGAGTTGAAAGGTTTAGACTCCATTTGACCCGGTTCGTCTCTGTCCAGATGTATCGGGACAATGAGTATGGAAAATTGGCTTAGGAGACTGGGAGAAAAACTCTGAGGTTATACCTATATAATAATCGTTTGGACAACTCTCGTTTGGAAAAAGTGACGCATGTAAAAAAAAAAAAAAAAAAAAAAAAAAAAAAAAAAAAAAAAAAAAAAAAAAAAAAAAGAGAGAAAAAGGGGATATAAAACTTAGAGAAATAGTTATTTTCACCCCGCTCTGAAAACAAAATAAGTTCTACACACCGCCAAATAATAAATAAACTTTTTCACCCCATAAAGTGCAAAAATAAATTATACAATAATCTATACGACAGACAAACAAAGATAATTTATAAAGTGCGAAACAAATTATGTGATAAATTATGCGACATACAGATGAAGATAACTGATATAGTGCGAAATAGTTATGCGACAAACAGACGAACATAATTAATAAACTGCTAAACAGTTATGTGATAAACAATAGGAAATACAAAATATAATTGATAAAGTGCAAAATAGTTATGCGATAAACCATGCGGCAAATATGCGAACATAATTAATGAAGTGTGAAATTATAAATATATTTTAAAAGGTAATATATTTGTTACCAAAATTTATATATGATATATAACATTAATATTTTTGACGAAATTTAATTTGACATTCAGTAGTGCATTTATATATTTATCTTTATTATATAAATCAAATTATCCATAAATATTAATTGAAGAATAATAAATTTATATATCAATTGAATTAATTTATTTATCAAATTCATTATATAAAGTGAATTTAAAAAATGAAACTAAAACGGATAAATTATACAAATAATGATTGCCATTTTATAAATAAAATACTTTTTTAAGAATGAATTGAAAATTAAAATTAAATAATATTTTTTATTTTAAATTTATCATAAATTTTTTACATGCACCTATATACTACTGTGAGTGTTATATGTTGTAGCAAATTTTATTTTTACCGAGTACCGAATCAAAAGATCCGTTTCCCGGGTCGATCTCACGAAAAAGGTTGTTCGAAATCTAGGAATGGAGTTGATAACACATAAAAGAAAAATAAATTCTAAACATTCTAATCAAGATAGAGTTCGAATGAATTATTTACTAAGAATTTACCTAATGCATAAATCTACCTAAAAATATAAACGACACAATAATAAAGAAGCTAGGGAGTAGCCGCATGTTTTCTCGAACCTAGGGTTTTCACCCGGTCGAGAAATCTCTGCTCTGTACGAGTCCCACGCGTATATATAGGGGAGTGGGTTCACAGCGCGAGGCTGGCACGGCACGGCGCGGAGCAGGGCGTGGTCGCGACACGAAGGTGTTGCCGCGGCGCGGAGGATTGTCGCGCGCGCGGCAGGTGTCCTGGGCGTAGCCTCTGTCCAGGTGTGGCGCTATTCGCGGATGGCACCGCCATGCTAGGCCTATCATGTGTCACAGCGCGAGATCTCTCTCCTAGGAGCGCTCGCTGGGGCGTGCTGTCTGGCGTGGGGTGCAGCGCGACGCGGAGGGTTGGTAGTGCCGCGGCGGGGAGACTTCCGCGGCATGGAGGACTGGTACTACCGCGGCGTGAGCTGCTCCGCGGGCATGGCATGCAAACAGGAGTCTCCGAAGGCCCGTGACGGGCACCGCGAGCTGTGGCACGGCTCGGCGCTTGGGAACTGGTGCCTACTTGCATGACTTTGAGTCTCGGGCTCGTTCGGGCTTGTTTGGACTCAAAATTTTATTACATTTTTTTCTGTTTGACGCCAACGCATACCTCTAATCAATTATGCTTGCACGGTCAACTTTTGCCCAATATCCAATCCTCTCGAAGCTTCTGACCTACACACCATGAACGAAGAAAAACTGAAAAAATACACGAAAAACACAAGTAATAAAACTAAAAACAATACATGATTTTCATTGAAACTGAAAGATTGAATGTGAGAGTACAGATTGAAGTGAAGAGAGCTTCTCTGGGAGAAAGAGAGAAAAACATAAAATCAGGTAAGAGAAAAAGTAAAGTCCCTTAACCCTAAAATAGTTATTTATACTAATACTAAAATCATAAACTGAACAAGTTGAGGGACCTATCTGTAAATAATGAAAAGAGAAAAAAATACAGATTTAATATATAATCTAATATCCCCCTACAAGAGAAACATTATGAACATGTATATAAAGAATTTTCATCTTGGAAATACAGTTTCTGAAGGGCTGAGGATGAAGAGCCTTGGTCAGCACATCAACAACTTGTAGCACAGATGGAACATGTTGAAGTTGAATGATTACTTTGGACAGCTTTTATCTAATAACTTGGCAGTCTATCTTAATGTGTTTGGTTCTCTCATGATGGACATGAGTTTTGGCTAAGGCTATTGCTGATTTGCTATCTGAAAGAATAAGAATAGGAGATGCGTGAGTGACATGTAAATCTTTGAGAAGATATAAGAGCCATTGAGCTTCACAAGCTGTTAAAGCCAAGACCCCATATTCTGCCTCAGCAGAAGATCTACTAATAGTAGATTGTTTCTTTGATTTCCATGAGATTAGAGATTTTCACAAAAAAAAAAAAGCATAACCAGTGACACTCTTTCGAGCATTTAAAATACCTTCCCAGTCATTATCACTTTAACCATTGAGATTGAGCATAGAGGATCTGGGATAGAATATACCTTGGCCAACTGTTGCTTTTAAATACCCGAGAAGTCTGTGAGCAGCATCCATGTGTGTTTGATTGGGTTTTGCAACAAATTGACTTAACATTTGGACCGAATGAGAAATATCAGGTCTGGTGATTGTAACATATAGTAATCTGCCAATTAATCTCTTATATGAAGTATTATCAATAGCAACATAATTGTCATCTAAATTGCAAGAAATTTTCACACCGGGATCCATGGGTGTATAGGCACGTTTATATGTAAGAAATCCAGTGTCAGTAAGTATATCTAGAACATATTTTCTTTGACATAATTGAATTCCTTTTTCAGAATGAGTTACCTCAATGCCCGTAATATATTTTAAAACACCTAGATCCTTAATATAAAACAACAATCAAGATGCTTTTTGATATCAAGAATGGCAGTCAAATTATCACCAGTCCAATTATGTCATCCACATAAAAAAGTAATACAAGTGTATAATCAGTGGATGAATGAATAAATAATGAGGAATCAACAGAAGATTGTATGAAGGCATAATTCAACAAACAAGTTGTTAATTTATGAAACCACTGTCTGGATGACTGTTTAATGCCATACCAAATAGAATTTTAAATGAGACAAAGAGAAGGGGCGATTTTTGGCAAAGAAGCCATCGAGCTGACACAAACTTTTCTTTAACCTGCAAACTCTAGAGTCAGAATTAGAAAGAAAGTCTGGGGATGGCTTCATGTAAACTGTTTCATCTAAGTCACCATGTAAGAAGCATTATTGACATCAATTTGATGCAAATGCCAATGTTTAATGGTTGCTAACGCAATGAGTAGCCTAACAATGGGAATTTTGTATAAGGGAGAAGGTATCAAAATAATCAATATTTTCTTCCTGAGTGTACCCTTTGGTAACTAATCTTTCCTTGTACTTCTCAATGTTGCCATCAGACTTATATTTAACTTTATAGACCCATTTACAACCTATGCAATGATGAATTTTAGGTAAATCTACAAGTCCCCAAGTATTGGTACTTTCTAAAGCATTGATTTCCTTTTCCATAGTTTCTTGCCATAAAGGGTCTAAGTTGGCTTGTTTATAAGTCTGAGGTTCAGTGATTTGAGAAATAGATGCAGTATAGCAGGCAAAATCATGAGATAAAAAAGAATCAAATTTTGATGCTCGAGAATCAAATTTTGATCTATATGTAGAAATAGTTGATGCATAGCACAAACATCCAATCACTTTTAAATGACTAAGAGTATGCTGTTTGCCATAAAGTTTTTCAAAAGGAGAAATATTGTTATGAATGGATGAAGGCAGTCCATTAATGATATGAGTGGCTGCAGTAACACAATCAATCAAAAAATGAAAGGGAGATGAGCATGAAATAGAATAGCTCTTACTACTTGCAATAAATGTTGATGCTTTCTCTCTACTCTTCCATTTTTGTTGTGGTGTTTCTACACATGATTTTTTTATGTATGATGCCATGGGAATTATAAAAATCATGCAAAATAAACTCAGTGTCATTATCATATCTGATTGTTTTAATTTGTTTCTGAAACTGAGTGAGAACAAGGTTATAAAAATGAATTAATAGTTGCTTTGTGTCAGATTTGTGAGCAAGGGGATAAATCCATGTGACTCTACTATAATCATCAACAATGGTAAGAAATATTTATGCCCAAAATGAGATGGTACAGAAAATAGACCCCAGAGATCACAATGCACAAGCTCAAATGATTCTGATGCAATAGACAAACTATTTTCAAATGGTAATTTCGTTTGTCTAGCAAAATGAGAAGTATCACAGGGAATGCTAGTAAACTATTTGCAGACTGAAGATGAGCAGTCAGGCAATTTAGCAAGTTTATGAAAAGACAAAGGACCTAGTCTGTTATACCATAGTTCAAATGAAGAAAGTACAGACAAAAACTTGTCTAGGCCTATTATATGAATATCATAAGTAAGACTGCCTATAACAACATTTGCAATTCTTACAGAACTGGATTCAGAAAATGACATATGATAGAGTCCATGCTTGGCCTTAGCAAAATCAATCATTTTGTTGGTTTACAAGTCTTGTAAATACAATAAGAAGATGCAAAGTTGACAGAATAATTATTGAAAGCAGTCAATTTAGATACAGAAATAAGTTTAAAAGTAAAAGAAGTGACATATAATACATTGTGCAGCACAAGATTAGGCCCCAGGTTAACCTGTCTCACATGGCATGCACAAGTACTTTGCCCATTAGGAAGTTTAATAACAATAGAGGTTTTTAAAGGAGTAAAATAATAAAAAGTAGGATCACAAATCATGTGATCTGTAGCACCAGTGTCAAGAATCCAGGTTGTGTTATTAAAATTAGTAGTAGACTGACATGAAAGAGATATTGTACCTTGATGTTTTATGTGAACAGTGGCAGCAACAGGGGATGACTCAACCTGAGCCTTACCCTGTTTGTTAGCAAAATACCTTTTGTATTCTACAAACTCAGCAAATAAATTGTCAGTCAAGGAATTTGTTGATTGCTTAGGAGAAGTAGAAGTGTTTACAACATTAACAGAGGAATGAGAAGGATGAACTCTATGACCTTTAGGACCCACCCAGTTAGCAGGATAACCAAAAAGTTGGTAGCATTTTTCTGTTAGGTGATTATAACCACGGTGGTCACATTTAACTCGTTTCTTATCTTTGGGTGCAGGATTTTTGAAGTATTTGGGTGCAGACTTGGCTAACATTGCAACAGAATCAAAAGACTTTGAAGGTTGTTGCAATTTCTTTGGCTTTCTTCTTGTAACAAAAGGGAGTAGACCTTAGACAAATTAGGCAAAGGTGAAGACAACAAGAAATGACTTCGAAGAGCAGAGTAAGTGTCATTTAAGCTAATCAGGAATTTCATAACCGAATCATTATGTTGAGCCAGAGTCATAAATTCAACTATATTGCAAGAACAGCGAGGCATGGCACCCCAAACACATTTGAAAACAGGTCTGTAAGTTATATACTCATCCCAAAGTGATTTAGAAGTAGTATAGTACTGAGTAATGCTTTGAGAACCTTGATCCATAGAACTTAGGGACTTTTCCAGTTAAAAACCCCTAGGACCACTACTAAGAGCATATCAAGACTTAATTTTATCCCAAACACTTTGAGCATCAGAAAAGAATAACATGGAATTATGGATATCCTTAGCAATCGAATTCAAAATCCAAGACAGAACAAGATTATTTGCACGAATCCAGGAAACATGGATGAGTAGTAGGGTTAGGAGTTACCATAGAATCGTCAACAGAAGCAACCTTGTTTTTAACACTGAGAGCCATAAGTACTGCACGCGACCAGGAAACGTAATTCTCACCGGTGAACAGATCGGCCACGATGACAACTCCCGGATTGTCACTGGCATGTAAATAAAAAGGAGACGACGGATCATCAGAAGGATGAGACATTTAGTGAGAAAGATAAAAAACGATTTTGAACAAATCGAATCAAATTCGTGAGATATAGAACAAATCGGAGCCGATTAAGACCGAGATAGAACAAATTGAACAGAAAATGTAAGAATTCAATGAGAAATTGGAAAAATCATAAAAAATAGGGTTCGATTGAGATGGTGATCGAACCACTAGAAATCGATAAAGCAGCGGAATATCAAACGGATCGATGAGATCTGGTAACTGATACTATAATAAAACTAAAAACAATATATGATTTTCATTGAAACTGAAAGATTGAATATGAGCGTACAGATTGAAGAGAAGAGAGCTTCTTTGAGAGAAAGAGAAAAACATAAAATAGGGTAAGAGAAAAAGTGAAGTCTCTTAACCCTAAAACAGCTATTTATACTAATACATAAAAACATAAACTAAACAAGTTGAGGGACCTATCTCTAAATAATGAAAAGATGAAAAATAAAGATTTAATATATAATCTAATAACAAGGAAAATCAAAATAGAGCAAACCACCCAATAAACTACAAAAACAAATAAAAACCAAAGAAAAGACCTAAAACGGGAGAAAAATAACGATTAAACAATAACGAAAAACGCAATAGAAATGAGACAGACATTATATCCTATTGATATTCTTTTATTTTATTTATAAATAGAAAAACATATACATAATTTAATTTTTTTTTTTTTTAACTAAGCGAAGGTCCTCCAGAACGTGACCTATTTAACATGTTTGGTGTTGGTGAATTTGGACTTGCATGCTGAATATGACATTTCCTCGTGAGTCGGGACCTCGTACACGCAAGTTACCGCGGAGCCACATACCAACATACGGCTTCGCTTATATGCATTTAAGGTAGTAGTGATTTGGTCCCGTACCCCTCGAGTTTTAGTCTAGTCTTTATTTAGGCCTTCGACTTCTTTTATTGTATCAAAAAAAAATGTAATAGTGATTTGAGACGCTTCACCTATAAACCAGACATGTAACATTTATATATTCCTTCGACTTCTTTTATTGTACTAAAAAAAATGTAATAGTGATTTGAGACGCTTCACCTATAAACCAGACATGTAACATTTATATATTTATTACACTAGTAAAGTGCACGTGCGATGCACGTGATACCTAATTTATATTGTAACGTGTTT
>CACSLK010035018.1:2851827-2862787 GCA_902706635.1 Striga hermonthica
TTTTTTTTCTGTTGAGCTAAAAGGCATGAAATAATTTCGGATAATTAAATATCATTAACATCACTTACCGAAAAATCAGCCCAACTTTAAACCGCCTATCTATTATTAAAATTATTTTAATTAAAGCATCTCGTAATTTTGATGAAAGTTTGATATCATTGTAAATTTGATATTATTTAGGCAAGTGATTGTAGGTGGGGTAAATTTCTCTACAAATTTTATACCATTTCGGAAAATGGTTTACTTAGACCCACTAAAATGGTTTATACCAATCCCCTTATATATAATTTTAAAATGCGTTAAACCTACATGACATCTCGCGTGCTTCGGAATCCTACTTAGGAAAAAACATGTTTCATAATTTGGTTTGAATAAAAAATAATGTTATTATAGGTTCGGACATTCTTTAAATATGAAAGACTAACTTGGGTAATTTCATAATACTTTTATTAATATAACCCTAAAATTATTTTGTAATCTTGCATTGTGCTATTGATTGATTAATATAACCTATAATTTTTTTTTTTTTTAATTTTTGTTTTTTTGAAATCTTTCAGATCGGATAATGATTTCCAAATTGAATGGTACAAGCAAATCAACAATCTCGCATACTATGGTAGCTTCTTCTTGTAAAATTCTTTAATGATTTCTTTTATGAAAATTAGGCAAAAATGATATGTTTGTTATCTTCATTTTCACAACTAATCTCATATTATGGTAGCTTTATTTATGGCCTACTTAACACTAATTTATTTTATGCCTCCACAAAAAGCCGATTCCTCTTGGAGAAGAGATTAATATTTCGCCGACTTTAGCAATTTTGAATACTATTTGCGATTTTGGTATGTGTTCTCTAAATAATTTTTTTTTTTTATAAGAACTATATATATAAAAAATATCATTTGATTAATCTATAAATTCATTATCATTTTAAATATGTAGATATCATTGTCGAAGTGTATGGTATAGAGGAGCTGCAGTATGTAAATTGTCATTTCCTAACATAGTTGATGAGCCAAAATAATTGACTCACCGAGGTTGCCGGTCAAACCGCCTCATCTCGATTGCGTGAGAGTTCAGACATCTCTATTGTCTTTGTCTTCAAGAACCGGATCGACCTGCAAAGCGTCGGGGCGGGCCTCGGCGTAGACACTCCGACGCTCAAGTCAGCAAACCGGTGTTTAATTATGTATTTCAGTAATCTTAAGAGCTTAGGATTAAAAAATGAACATCATCCCTTATTTATAAAGGGTATAATGACTTACTTCCCAAGATAATGAGTTTTCTCAGTAAACAAGAATTATGATACTCCTCAATAATTGTGTAGATATACACCAACTTTCATGAATATCTTTAACTAATACCGTGTATCACATAAATTAGCTCTAAACTTCCTTGGACCGGCCTATCCGAGCTAACCGCTCAGGCCGGTCCACCGATTTATTCTTCGTGCTACATCATCTAGCCCCCCCACTCTAGACGAGCTTATGAATATAAGACTTGTCTAAGAGTAGAATAATCATGTCTCGCCCAAGTGTATATCGTAGGACTACAACGTCGGGTTCCTGGGCTCGTCTAGCCCCCACAGTCTACCACGTCAGAGTTCTGCTGCCATCTGCATGCAACTATGGCTCTTGGGCTAACTTTACACTTTCATTTCCTTTGTGGCCCTCGAGTAACATGCTCGATGTTCTGCCACGTTGAAACGTTTGACATTTGCACTATCTGCTCGAGTTGTAACAATGACTCTCATATCTACGGCCTCCCGAGCTCTACGAGCTCGGACACCACTACGATGGGCTAATTACCCTTCATCTAGCTACAAATTAAAGGACCTGTTGTCGAGCTCCGAGAACTCGAGCAACGCCACGACATACTTTCGCCATGAATTTGGCTACGAGTCTGTGGACCCGCTGCCGATCTCATAAACACAACGATACTGTGAGCTTATAAACACAACGACTATCCTGCCCTAATGCGGCGGCGAGTTTAACTTCATGCCGGGCTGAGATAGGCTCGGTAATCGTTTGAATTGGACAACGCCGAGCTCCGCGAGCTCGAGCGACGTCTCGCGACGTCTTCTACAGGCTTTCGCCCTATCTCGACCACCACCAAACTCCACGAGCTCGAGCGATGTCTTCAACAGGCTTTCTTAACCACCGCTGAGCTCCGCGAGCTCGAGCGATGTCTTCAATAGGCTTTCGCAACATTATTATTCTGTGAAACTGAACCAACTCGGGTAAACCAAGGGGGGATCGGTTCTGCCCGGTGAAAGAAAAGCTTGAAGAACCCTAAACCCTAGACGCTTCCACAAGCGCTGTTCTGCTTTAATTCCCGAGCATGAAGCCTGCGATTCACCTCGGAGGACGACGCTAATTCATTTGCCAAGGCGAGTAACTTCCTCATCCAATCGAATGCTATGGCTTAATCGGTTCAATTAATTTCGGATGGCGCTACACGCGCTTCTGCGCAGAAATCTCACCTCTTTCTTCCCGGAGAATTTGTTATCTCCAACGATTTCTAATGGCAGTTTATCTCTCCCGATCGCACATTTCTCCACGGCTATTGGGACAAAACCCTCTACCTCACCTTCATTTTTCGAGTTCTTGACGCACAAACATCAGTTTTCCCCTGCGGTTGCTTCACGCGCCGCCTCGTTTTTATCCCCTTTGAATCACCCCGGAAAATACGAGTCGGTGCTCTCCTTTTTCGAGGTGATCGGGTTCACAAAAGCCCAGCTGGAGAGAACCTTGTTAATCCGGCCCCAGTTGCTCGCGGCCGATGTCGAGAAAATCATCAAGCCCAAGATCAAAATTTTCCAGGACTTTGGCCTACCATCTGACGACATTGCTGTCATAATCTCGAGAGAGCCAACGATCCTGCACGCCAGCCTGAAAAAGAAGCTTGTCCCAGCATTGTCCTGGCTGAAGGACCTGTTGGGTTCGACTGAGAAGGTGACCCGAGCTTTGAAGCAATCCGGGTGGCTGCTAATGGGGGATCTTGAAAATATCACTTTGCCCAATGTCCAGAACCTGATGAGCCATGGCATGTCCAGGGACCAAGTCGCCAGGCTTATCACTTATATGCCGCGGGTCATACTCTGCAAGCCAGAAGCTCTAAGCAGATGCTTGGAGGTCGTGGATCAAATGGATGTCGTTTGGAGTTCGAAAATGTCCGTGTATGCTGTTGGGGTCATTTGCTCGATGCCGGATGGAGCTTGGGAACGCAAGCTGCAGGCTTTTCAGGAAATTCTGGAATTCTCAGAGGATGACATAGTTAGGGCTTTGAAGCATTACCCCAATGTTCTTTGTTCATCTGAGGATAAGATGAGGATGGTCAAACAGGTTGTACTGGGGACCGGAAAATATGAGGCCTCGTCGATTGCTAAATATCCGAGGTTGCTCGTGCACAGCATTGAGAGGCGGTGCAAGCCACGGTTTGAGATTCTTGGGATTTTGGAGAGCAAGGGCCTGATCAACAAATGGCCTTCTCTCGGATCAATTTGTGATATGACAGACAAAGAGTTCTTCAAGGATTATGTTGGCCAGTATATGAGTGAGATTGGTGAGAATTATCTGGACAAGATGGCACTCAGTTGCAAAAGAGAGGTAAAATTTGTTGAACCTGGTTAACGGCCTGGATGCTTTTGCTTTGATGGTTTTTTTTAGTGGTGTCTGGTGAAGAAGATGTAATTGGTCTTTTGTTGCATTCTTGCTTCTGACTAATGTACTTTGTCTTGAGGACTTTACCTCTTGTTCCTTTTTCATGTCCATTCGATCGTTATCAATGTCATCATCGTTTTGAAGCATTGATTTAGTCTAAGGTACCTTCGTTATTTGTTGTTGTGCACCTAGTAAAACGTTTATTTAGCTCATTCTGGAAGGTTAGGTTTAGTATAATATAAAGATATCCGACTATATAAAATAGCTAGTATTTTTTGTTCAAATTTCTTTCTGAGTGATTTGGGTGAGACAACGATTACTGTTGAAGTACAGTGTAAGCCTGACTAGAATGGAATTTTGGCCAACATGAACAATGGGAAGTATTGAAATAATAATCCAATAAAATTGCCGAGTATATCTTCATTTCCTGTGGTGACCAAAAATTAGATGACCAAGATGTCTGTCCTCTAAGTCTCAGACCCTCATTAGCATTAACACTTGTATGCAAAGATCGAACCGTTTAATCTAAAACAGCCTTGATTTTTTTGTTTCTGTCTCTCTCCTTTAGTTTTGTACAGGGTAGGGATGATTTTCTCTCCTGCCCCTGCAGTTAATCTTGTGGATTGGTTTCACCAGTTGGCTTTGATTGAACACGACTTAAAACCTAGGTAAAACTACTTCCATTATTGAAAGAGAGCCCCACTATGTATATATTCAATAATCAGTTGGTTAAGATATTGTGGGACTGAAAAGATCATTCAGAAACCGATGGCATTGTTTCTTTCAATGAGATTGCACACATAATTCATATAAACAAATAATTTAACATATGAACCAAAGTGCACGTTAAGCAGAATCAGTATTAGACCTCAGCATAGGCAATATTCAGCATAGGCAATATTGGTCGAACTCTGGTTCAATAGTTGTATTTTGTTGGTGAGTTTAGTGAATTTGATGTTGCGGCTGGCGGTGTCCGGATACATAGACAATATTGGTCGAACTTCGGCATCGATTTTGTTTGTTCTATTTCTTTCTCGTCGTTTATTTATTTGTGGTGGCTTATTTCTGTGTGTATCAATGCTTGCCATTGTTTGTTGTGGGATATTTTTGTTCGTTGCGCTTGTTGATATCCCAAACAAGTGGTATCAGAGCAGAAAGTTCATCCTAAGCTCATTTGCTAAGGCGAGCACTGCATTCGAGTTTGAGATGGTCAAGGAAATCAAGGGTGCATCATCATCTACCCTCATTTCAGCAAGGACTGTGATGTTGAACGTCGGACTCCCACTGGATATCTTCGATGGAACCGGTCATTTCTACATGTGGCAAGGAAAATTGTTTGATTGTATCTTTGAGCAAGGTGTCAACATTTCATTGAATAAGAGAAGTCAGACGACGTTACGAGAATGACTGAAAGAATATCAACACTTAGCATGTGGAACATTTCGTTCCTGATTGTCTAGAGAGCTAAAGCATGCATTTAAGAATGAGAACTCTGCCCACACCCTGTTGAAGACTTTGAATGATAAATTTCTGAAGAAGAGCGCCAGAATAAACTCGTTATGAAGAAGCGATTATTGTGATTTGAGTACGAGCATGACACATCGATCATCGATGAATGATTACCCCACTATGTTCAATCTGTAGATGGACTTAAACATCATATTCAACGATGAAGATTTAGCTATGATGTTGTCATCTCTTCCGGATGAGTTCGAGCACTTGGAGATTACCCTGCTACATGGGAAGGATGATGAGACTCTTGCACTGGTCGTTCTGCTCCATACAACTATAAGTTCGATCACTTGGAGATTACCCAAGGATAATGTTCCACATATTTATTTGATTGTTGTTGAATATCGGGAGACTTAAATTCTTAGAAATGATTAATTTAATACGCTGACACTTTTATGGACATATAAAAAATCTTTAAAAATTTTAACTGAATACACCAAAATTCTAATGGTTTTAAAATGTCTTTCTAAATTTCAATACCCTCCTTACTGCGGACATCTTTAATATGCTCTGCCTTTTTCGGTCTTGATTCGAAACCTACAAAGGTGAGAAAAAACATATCTTTCACTAGTACTGTGGTGGTTTTTGATTACTAACATGAGCTAAAAAAATTTCTCAAATTTCACTTCCCAACTCTATTAATTAGCCACACTGTCATTACTCTTATCCCTAAATGTAAAAATCCTAAACTTGTCTCGGAATTTCAACCCATTAGCCTGTGCACCATTACTTATAGAATCATTGCCAAAATCCTTGCTCTTAGAATCAAGTCTGTTATTAAGGTTTGTGTTTCCCAAACTCAGGCTGACTTTGTTCCTGATAGGCAAATTTTGGATAACATTATCATGGCCAATGAGTGTGTGCACTTCCTTAATAGCAAAAAAAGAGGCAAAAAATGTTCTATGGCCCTAAAATTAGACATGGCCAAAGCTTTTGACAGGGTAAAATGGGGTTTTGTTATTAGTATTTACAAGAAGATGGGCTTTTGTGATACTTTTCTGGGTTGGATTTGGTCTTGTATTTCTTCTTCCTCCTTTTCTTTTAATATAGGAGGTCAATTCCTTGGTTCTGTCATTCCCACTAGGGGTCTTAGACAAGGGGATCCATTATCCCCCTATCTCTTCATCATTGTCACAGAGGTCTTATCTAATCTTATTAGAATTGCTTGTTCCTCTTCCTCTTTCAAGGGTCTTAAGATCAGCAGATTTTCCCCGCCTATTTCTCATCTATTTTTTTGCTGACGACTCTCTCATTTTTTGTCAGGCAGATAAGGCTCATGCTCAGATTTTGCTAAACATTCTCAAGTCTTATCGTGCAGTCTCTGGCCAATATGTTAATATGCATAAATCTAATATTTTTTTCTTAGCCAATACCCCTTTGATAGCCAAAAGCTGAAATCTGCAATCTGCTTCATGGAATTGTGATAGCCAAATCCTCAAAGTACTTAGGGCTTCCAATGGGAATTGGTAAAAATAAAAAATATACTTTTGCTTTTGTTAAAAATTGTGTGATTAATAGAGTGACAAACTGGAAAAATGTTTTTCTTAGTGAAGCAGACACGGAGATTTTGATAAAAATTGTTTTGAGTGCTATGCCTATATATATTATGTTTGTATTTAAGCTGCCTGTAGGTCTTTGTAATGACATTTGCAACTCCATAGCTGATTTTTGGTGGGGAAGGAATGAAGAGGGAGGATCTAGAAACCATTGGGCCAACTGGGAAAAATTAGCCAAAGATAAGAAGGATGGTGGTTTAGGCTTTAAAGACTTGAAAGACATGAATGAACCTCTTATGCTGAAACAGATCTGGAGTCTTAACAAAGCCAAATTGCCTCATGAGCAGGGTCTTGAGGGGCAGATATTGCCATGAAAAATCTTTTCTAGAAATTCCAAAGAAGGACTCTGACTCATGGATGTGGAGATGTTGGCTAGACTGCAGGGAATCCTGGGTTCTGGGGCTAAGATATCAGGTTGGCAATGGGCTCTCTATTAGAATTTGGGATCACCCTTGGCTACCAAATGCAACTCATTCTAAACCAACTTCTTGTTCTGAGGAAGATAGAAACAGCTTACAAATGGTGTCTGATCTTATGACTAATGATGGAAGAAGCTGGAATTCTGACCTTATTCATCAAACCTTCAATCCTTCAGATGCACAACTCATTTTGGATACTCATATCAGCCACCTAGGATCTCCAGACAAGCTCCTTTGGCATCCTAATAAAAAAGGTATATTCACTGTTAAAGATGTCTATACAACCATTCAGAAGAGTAAAAATGTTAAGGCTGGGGAGATTGAATCGAGCTCAGGCCCTAAAGTCAGACACATTTTTTGGAAAAAGCTTTGGAAGCTGCAGGTCAAACCAAAAATCAAGAACTTTGTCTGGAGATGTCTTCACAACTGGGTAGGGACTAGCAGCAGGTTATCACAGAAGGGCATTATATCAGATAATATATGCAGCTGCTGTGGAGATGAAGTAGAGGACCTAGACTATCTCATGTTCAACTGTGTTGTTTGGAAGCTGGTCGGGATCCAATGGAACTGCAATAATCTCAAACATTTTTCCTTTGCTATTTGGTGGGAGGATGTGTGCAAGCTGAAGGATTCTGAGATAAATCATGATAGAATTTCCTTATCCACCTACCTATTGTGGTGGATGTGGAAGACAAGAAATATCTGGATATTCAAGAAGGAGCTTATCTCAGAGTTTGAGTTGGTGAAAAAAGCAAATGCTGAATGTTTGAATATGAAAGAGATCAAATTTGGCAGAGGTTTATCCAGATATGCTGAATAGGGGAGGTTTATCCAGACAATAGGGGAGGTTTTTCAAACTCCCAGTGTTGTTGTACCCCTATGGAAGATTAAAGGATCAGCCTATGTTGGTGATGTTGAGTTGGCTAACTGGATCTCATCTAGGAATGCTTCTCCTAAGCAACCAGTGGATGATGTCTTGCTAGACTTAAGAAAGTGGTTGGAACTGGGAATACAACTTAATTGGCAGAAGATTTCCCTTACCTTTACTGACAAGATCTTGTTTCACATGCTGTCTGATAAGGAGCAACACAAGTGGCCTGCAAATGTGCTTATCTATGATATTTGTACTCTTCTGTCTCTGTTCTCAGTTGCTTCACTTTCTTTGTTGTTGTAATTTTTAGTAGTTTCAGTTTCCTCTTTCTGTTTTGTTTCTTTGTCTAGTTTAGTTGTGGCTTCTGCTGTTTGGGTAGTCTTTTGTTGTTTGTGTTTCTTCTTCCCGTAGCTTTTTCTGTTCTTCTGTTGCTGTGGTCCTGTTGGCCCTTTAGGTTGGTTCTTGGTAACCTCTTTGTCGTCTCAGTCTAGAGATTGATACTCCTATTTAGGAGTTCGTATTGTACTTTCTTTGAGTTTATTTATAAGATTTGATGTTTTTCTGGTTAAAAAAAAAAAAACTCTATTAATTAAAAACAGAAAAAAAAAAAAAAACTTCCCAACTCTATTGAATGTTGAAGTTGATGAGGAGTTGATTAATTATGGCTTTGACTTTTACATTTATTAATTAATGGCTTCCTCCACTTAACTAAGGGACAATGTAAAATAAATAATTAAATAAAAGTAAAATACTCAAATGAAAGTTATAACAAACTAGTGCATACCCCGTGCGATTCACGTGGTACATATAATACATCAATTATTTCTATAGGACTTGTACGTGTAGACAATAAAACAATAGGCTTGGATTATCCATATTCCACATCTTTTAATAAGTGGCGTTTATTTATGCCAAAAAATTAACATGTTAATTAATATATAATTCCGTTAACACGTCATACTAATATTTATTTGATTTTAGAATACATATTTATTCATTATATAAGAAAAAATAAAAATTTTATTTATTTTCGTTCACCATATAATACTCAATTATTATTTTATTATAAAATTTATAGTCATATAACGTCATTATTATTATTTATAATAATTATAGAAGTAGTCTTCTTTATGTAATGTAATTCAAAATAAAATTATAAATGTTTACAAAATACACAAACGTGTTTTTTAGAACTCAATTTTCTCATAATATTTTTTTTTAAAAAATGATTTAGCAATTGCCAAAAAATAAATCTCTTACATAATCAAGAGATTTTTTTTTTCTAATTTTGATCCTACTTTATAGTTTATTTAACATACTATGCAATAGAAAAATATTTTACAATAAGTTCATTTTTGAAACATAACAAAAAAAGTGATAAAAAACTATCATAGTTGACAATAATATACAAATAAATAACATGTCGAAATTTAAAGAATAACTAATATAATTTTATTATCTAGTCATCAATAAAATTATTTAATGATGTGGTCATTATCTTTTAAATGATAAATAATGTTAATTTTTTAAGAAAATATTAGTTTTATATAATTAAATAAAGGTTAAAAAATATTACTCGACAAATATTAATTATAACGGATATCAGTAAAAGCATTGCATAAATTAATAAAATTATTTAGAAAAAAAATCTTTAAGATCATATGTGGATAGTAAATGTATATATGCAAGCATTTAATGCATATAGTAAAAAAAATTTCAAATAAGGTATGCATTAAATATGTGTTGACTTTTCTTGTTACTATTTTTGGTAAATATGTTGGCTTTTAATATATATATATATATAAATAACATGGCTTTTAATATATATATATATAGATATAGATATTCTAATGTGTAGCTTATGTTGGAAAATTTTCAAACAAAGACGAGTTGGACCAGAGCGGGCTCAATGTCATTGAGTAGACTTGAAAGGTCCAGGTTAAACGTCGGTGTCAGGAGGATGACCACTCATAGACGCACCTACTTTTATACGCTTCGGTGGTTGTCCACCACGACCACTCAATATTTTTTATTTTGAATAGAATTTATTAAAAAAAAGGTGAAAAATCATAGAAATGAGAGAGTATATGCAGAAATTTATGGAACGTAAACTGAAATGAAAGAGAGTTTATAGAATTTAAGGTCAAATCGATCCAAGGATCAGTTTAAAAAATCTGACTGTTGGGGGTTTCGAGTCCGGTTTTAGTTTTGAACTAGTTCGCACCGAACCGATTAAAAAACAAAATCCAATGGTCAGAAAATGGTTTATTGTAAAAGAAAAACTTGAAGAACCCTAAACCCTAAACGCTTCCACAAGCGTTGTTCTGCTTCAATTCCCGACCATGAAGCCTGCGATTCACCTCTGAGGACTACGCTTACATTACTCCGTTCAATTGATTTCGGATGGCGCTACACGCTCTGCTGCGCAGAAATCTCACCTCTTTCTTCTCGGAGAATTTGTTATCGCCATCGATCTCCAATGGCAGCTTATCTCTCCCCATCGCATATTTCTCCACGGCTATCGAGACCAAACCCTCTACCCCACCTTCAGTTTACGAGTTCTTGACGAACAAACACAATTTCCCTCCACAGGTGGCTTCACGCGCCGCCCCCATTTTATCCCGTTCGCATCACCCTGAAAATTTCGATTCTGTGCTCTCCTTCTTCAAGCAGACCGGATTCACGAATTCCCATCTGGATAATCCGACCTAATCTGCTCGCAGCCGATCTCGAGAAAATCATCAAGCCCAAGATCCAAGTTTTCCAGGACTTTGGCTTCCCCTCCGACGACATTGCGGCCATAATCTCGAAAGAGCCAGGGATCCTCCAAGTCAGCCTGGAGAACAAGCTCGTCCCAGCATTGTCCTGGCTAAAGGACCTGTTCGGTTCGACTGAGAAGGTGACCCGAGCTTTGAAGCAATCCGGGTGGCTGCTTATGGG
>CACSLK010035018.1:2911951-2924314 GCA_902706635.1 Striga hermonthica
ACCATTTCATAGTGGAGGAATGTGACGTGAAGGAGGTGGGAAGGGTATGTTTGGTAAGCCAAATAAGTTAGCTTATAGCTTATTTGGTTAGCTTATAAGCTCTCTGTTTAAAATAAGCCTCGTTTGGTAGGACGAGCTTTTTTAAAAAGCTCGAGCTTATTTCATAAGCTACTTTAGGTAGTTTTTCAAATAAGCTAGTTGAATTTTTTTATTTCAGCTAGCTTATCAGCTAATTTACCAAATATCTTTTATCATATAAGCTAGATTTTCAGCTATAAGCTATAAGCTATAAGCTCAAAAATTACATATAAGCTATAAGTTAGTTTATCAGCTATCAGCTAGTTTTACCAAACATAGCCTTTAGGTGAAGGAATAATTGAAGAAAGGTGATGAGGTTTGAGTGGAGGTTAATTAATTTTTGTAGCAAATAATTTGGACTTTGGCCTTAGGAAAGGGCCAAATGAGAAATAAATATTGGGCACACGGTTCAAGTTCTTGTCAGTCAGGTATGCAATCTTTTATCTCTACACTCATGAATAATAATAGTGCCCTCTTGGATGAATGGAGTCAATATGATGCCAATTATTTTTGTGTAAAATGACTAGTCAACATGCCACCCGTTCTTCTACTATTCTTTTTCATTATTATTTGTCAGGAAACAATTAGGGCATCTCCAATGGTAATAGTTATTACTAGCTATATGGTCAGCTGACGTGGATGTGAGAGATAAGAAAAATAACTATTTTATACTATTAGACCCACGTACTCCTTTCACATAATCTTGGGCTACGTGAAAGATAAGCTATTTGTTAGTAGCTAGTGAATACTCTCTCTCTTACTTTTCCCATGTCCACGTCATAATAGTTAGCCAAATAGCCAACCATTGGAGACGCCCTTAATGCACTTCACTTATCTTGAATATGCGAAAATCAAGACAAATGAAAAGATAAGAAAATTTTGTTAACAAAATCATTTAACCTTCATATTAGTTTTCATAAAATAAAAGAAAATTTTATTACTAAGATTTATTCTTTTAAATCCCATAATAACAAGTTTAATAATAGCTTTAATTTAAAACCAATATTGATATGGTTTATTATATTATATGATTATAAAAGCTTGAAATTTATTATTGCGAAAATTATTTACATTGACATATTGATATTTATGGTTTGACCCTTGTGAAAATAAGTATTTGTGGCTACGATGACCGGCCAGTGCGGCTCTGCCGCCGACAAGTAATATTTAATGGTAGCCAACAGGTCAATTGTTGAAATATGAAAAATTATGTGAAATAGCCGAGCAGCTTATCAAAAGGAAGATATGAACATCAAAGTGAATTGATCATTGTATTGAATAATTATGACTGGTATGGCCAGATGATAAATGTATTAATAATGATGGCCGATGACGGCCAGATGATAAGTGTATTTGTTAATGATAGCTGGTGATATGAAATGACCAAATGATAAGGCCATGTGCAACAAAATATGAATGGCTATATATATACATGGGTCGGCCAGTGCGGCTCTGCTGCCGGCGACGGACAATACTAATAAGTGATAGCCGATGAGTGAAATTAATGATACTTTGTATCTGGCCATGTGAAAGTTAATAAAAGTCCTTGTCGTGAACGGATATTATATGGACTAATCTGATCCTGAAGAACCGTTGATAAGTTCTCCAAATTTTCTAATGGAGAAAATTGATGTAGTACAAGAAGTTGCTACATAATGATTAAATGATATCTTGGTATAGCGGTACTGAAAGCTACCACATTATGATTAAGCAAAGTGATGAAATTGTACCTGAAGCTACGATTAGAAAATTGAACAATTTGAGAAAGTGGTACCAAAAGTTACCAGTTATAAGTGATCACACAAAATGATTTCTCAATATATTATATGAGTCTAAGAGACTATATCAGATCACATTGAGATTCGAGGTTATATAGATATTACAATAAAGTGCTCTAGAAGAAGCACATATGGTAAATGATTGTAGTCATGAAAGTACTACACGCTTATATTGTGGGAAAACTAAATTGATATTATTATTACTAGGGAACAAGTACAGAAAGTTAATATGATGGAAATATGGAGAAGAGGCAGTACATACTCGATAAATACGAAATACACAAATATTACATAATAGAACCCATAAAAGAAGGGTGCGTCTCGAGAGTATAAAACTCCGTAACTTCTGCCACCCATTATTGTTATCTGAGTTCATAATGAGAGATCTAAAGGATCAAAAGCCCTTTTTCGCTTGACCCCTTGTGTTTCTACAGAATCTTGAAATGTGATGCATTCTTGAAGATTTTTATAAGCTCAGCAAACGTATCTGCAGATTTGAATACTTCTATCGTTGGAGGAGATATAAAGGTTTGATATACTCCTTGGTCTAAAAATCCAAGCAAACCATGAAAAAAGTTAAAAAAAAATTCAATAGACCTATGGTCTTGTTATGAAGTTTCAATTCGACCCAAGAAGCAAGGGTGAACATTGTCATTAGCGTTCCATAACCGCCTGGAAGAATGATAAATGCGTCGCTCTTGTTCACCATATCCATCATACAATCATAAATAGAATGAGTTAGCATCATGCATATGGAATCCTTGACGACCCTGTTGAAGCTCTATGAAAAGGTATGATACTTTTCACTTCTATCTCAAAACATTTTTCAGCCAATAAAAGATTATCAAAGAAAGTGATGCTAGTCCCTCCATACAGTAAATTGATTTTTTGATTTCCCATATCCCTTACTAACCGACTCACAATATCAACATTTTGAGAAAACCTTACCAGTTTAGAACCACCAAGAACACATATGGTTTTGATCGGTTGAAGAAATTTATTACCTTGTGAAGACTCTGAAACATCCATCTATTTGTTGATAAACTGAATTTTTCAAAATTTTGTGAGGCATATGATTATGATGAATGACTCGCTATTTAAATAGAAAAGTTTCACAAAGTGATAAATAATTTTACTGTTTTCTTCTGACAATTGCAACTGACAGATAAATTGTTGGGTTTTAAATAAATCTTATCTTTCGGCAGCTATAAGATTCTCTGAAAATTACAGTGCAACTACTAAACTTCATTAGTATGATTTTTCATACTAACAAGACTAGTTTTACAACCTTGATCTTTTGAAACAATATTTTCGAGACTATAACGTTCCTCTTCATTTTTGAAACGAATCCATAGAGACAGAAGCTCACGATGCATATACCCACTAGGATGTGTCTTAAGAATCTAGTGAATCGTTTGATCCATAGACTCCTTACTCAATCCATCCTTTATAAATGCTATTTTATCTTCTCGATTTTTGGACACGAACCCAACTGATTCACATCGTGTGTCACAAGTCCATCGAGCGTATTTGAAGCATCCACCTAATCGTTTTGCTCTTCGTTTATTTGCAAAAGTACTCTTACCCATACCTGGCATATATTTGTATGAATTTGGAAACTCTCCCGACAATCGAACTTTTGCTTCAATCAACCATCGAATATCGCCTGGAATATCATTAATAATTAGCACCCTCAATCTTTCTATTCGAGACCGATAAATTCTTTTTATGATATTTACTAGAACAAAAGAATAATATTTACGGATATTTGAGAGTGCTAAATCCATCTGTAAATTTGGATCCTTATTCAGAAAGATTGAATGGATTGCATGATAATTTATAGAAATGATGTGTATGTTATACGACTCTAAAAACAGAGAGTCTCTGCTACAGAAGGAATGGTACGCATGTGATACGATTCTAAATTGAAATATTGTGAGTCAGAATCTGCACTTAAAGGCCATTTATTGCCGCCGAAAGATGATGTGATATGTTTTTGGGTCACAATAAATTATTGTGATGTTTACTGATATAAATGATGACGGTTTGCATGATTAACTGATTCTTTGTGATATGAGATACTTTGTTTTCGATTAGTGAAATTATTACTAGCTCAATGTTTGTGAATCGATATTTGATCAAACTGAGTTTAAAAGGGGTATGATATATATGGGCCCACTACCCCTCCATGTGTGCTATTAGATATTATGGATCCACTAGATAGCCGCATGTGTGTGATTCGTAACTTGAAGTTACGAGATGATTTGATCAAATAATTGATATATGACAATGATCAAATAATGTGTATACGACACGTAACCTGAAGTTACGAGGTGGTTTGATCAACGAATGACACAAGATGATTATGAGAGAATGAAAATAATTAGTGTCATATGAAGGTGATGAAGCTAGTAATATACTCAGCTAATATGATGAACTCTTAAAATATAAATGTGCACATTACAAGTGATATGAGTTCAAAGTCCTCCTATTATATGGTGAAATCAAGAACGAAATTGAGACTGTATGAACTCCCCTCAAGAAATTTCATACTGAAAATACAGATCAGGGATCTGTTGAGATGAAGTGGAGAATCAATTATTGAAATTTGGAAAATGATATATGCATCACTGAAAAAGTGAAAATCGTAAACTGAATGATACTGATGAAAGGAGGCATATATATACTATCGATGAAATTAATTGATAATGAGATATCTCAATATATTACGAGGAATAATGGAAATGAATATGTGTCGACACAAACAAATGAATAGTGCTATATAAATGATATTGACGAGAATGAAATCAGCTGAAATGTGAATATTGGGAACTATTGGCAGTATGACCATTGAAATCAATTGATGATGAGAATGAGTTTAAGAATGAAAATTGCACAAAGCATGATATGACATATTATCATGAATAACCATCAGTATCTGAAAATCTGAATGAATCTATATGATATTCATGAATATTATGGAAAAGTTATTATGGTGAATATATGGAATACGGGTTGTACTCTTTTTCCTTTGGCTAAGGTTTTGTCCCATTGGGTTTTCCTAGCAAGGTTTTTAATGAGGCAACAGGGATGACGTATTCACATGAATAGTGTACTCTTTGCTTTCATTAGAATTTTGTCCCACTGGGCTTTTGCTAATAAGGTTTTACCGAGGCATATTGATGGTATAATGAGGACTACTGGATAATTGATATGATTCCTCATGATGATGACAAAAGACTGGAGTAGCTGTACTCTTTTTCCTTCGATTAAGTTTTTTCCCACTGGGTTTTCTTGACAATGTTTTAACGAGGCAGCACGTGGATACTCCATTAAAGATGATCTTTTTTAGGAGGAGCAATGTTGTGCTTCCACAATGCTCAGGTTTTGTCCCACCGAGTTTTCCGGAGGAGAAATGTTGTGATTCCACAATGATCAGGTTTTGTCCCACTGGGTTTTCCTGACATACTGAAGCAACGGTACCTGATGGCCACAAGATATACTTGAAGATGTGCAAATTGGACTTTGTTCTAATCAGTTAAAATATGTTTAGAAATAGTCATTCAAGGGGGAGTGTTGTGAAATATTTATTATAAAATAATATATGTGAATGACTATTTTGTTCCTGATGTAATTGTATTATTACGGTTGTGCCATCAGAAGTTTCTTATAAATAGGAGCTTCAGTTATAATGAAAATCGCACCTAAGAGAAACATTTTCTCTATTATCTCTCTAGTTTTATAACAAATTTCAAACAAAATCTATTATTTTTTGATGAATTAATAAATAGCTATTGTCTGAGATGTGGATAATAATTGTAAATATTATTAATACATTAAAAATATAAAAGAAAAAAATCTTACGATGATATGATGCAAACAAATTGACAATATTTTTGAAAAGTACTTTACATCTCATAATAGATAAGACTCTAAGGACCGGACGAACCATTAAACCGAACAAAGTACTGGTTCAATGGTTTATTTATCGGATCAATGATTGAACCGATTGGATAGCTATTAATTAAATATTATTTAACTTATATATTAAATTTAACAATACATTTTATATGTAAAATCATCAATAATTGAAAATTTACACAATTTGATATATTCAAATATCTAAACTAATTGATATGATAGTTTTAACATATCCATATATCTAAATTTATAAATTTACTATATAAAAAAATATTTTAATATTTTAAAACTAATTTATTAGTTTCTTAAAAATGAAAAAAAAAATTTGACCGGTCTGACTAGGTTGTTTTTGGTCGATTATAGTTAAATCAGTCAAATGTTGTTTCTTGACAGATTCACTGACAACCGGTTGGTTCTAGCAAACTAAATTGATCGGTTGACTGGTGTTTGTATAATTTTAGAGAACAGATTGATAACTGAGTTATTTGAAACCTCATATCGTCTCTCAAGGAAGACTATTTGGAACTCGTTCACATAGTTATCAAACACACAGGAAGGAGGAAATTAAAGTCCTAGACATTCTAAGCAATTGATTGGGGTTGATTTTAGACTAATTTTAACTAAGAAAATTAGGAGCAATTAACTAAATATGCAAAATTTAATTAAAGGTTTAAACTTTACCTAAACCGAACTCTTCAAAACCCGAGAAAAAGCTAAAACAAGAGAAACAAGCCACACCTAATGCAGCTAGATACCAAAGTCGAACAACTGATTACGAAATAATCGATCTAAAAACTAAGTCTCAATTTTTACTTCAAGAGATTCATACTTTAACAACCCAATCACACTAGATAAGCAAGATAAAACCAAAGCTAGGAACTTTAACTAAAAACGAGCCTACACACATAACTCCGGCCAAGACATCAAATCCACTTTGAACAAATTCATAAGTGAAAAGGACCAAAAATTGAAGTAATAAGTCATAGGCAAGGTACTTACCTTTCTATTGCGAGCTTGGACAAAATTAGTGCAAAAAGATTGAAACTTTAATTAAAAGCGACATCGCCAGAAAACGTCAAGTTTTGAAGCTCCCAAGCACATGAAAATAGAGAGAAAATTGAAAAATTGCTAAATCCCAAAATGGAAAAATGATAAAAGAAGTCTCGGTGCTCCAAATACAAAGGAGCATATGTATTTATTTTTTTTCCCGGAACGATAGAGGTAATATATAAAAGCACAAAAAATGCAAAATAAACAAATTACAAGACCCCAACAGGGTAATGAGACAGGGGGCAACGGCCCAAACCAAAAACACCCTAAAAACAAACCGGAATAAAAGACTGAGAGGACACGTACATGGCGGCCTAGAGAACTCCACGAATGAAAATAAAAGAGAATGAAAAACAGAGCCACTGCACAATGCCTAGCCTGTATTCATCTCCGAACCAAAAAGATCCAAACCAAGAACACAGGACACAAACAAAAGACAACAAAGAAAACACAATACAAGAACACAATAAGTAAAAATAAAATAAACTAAACGGCCCTTCCCCAACGAACGAAAAAGCTCGGACTAGAAGTGAACGATTGACACAAGACCAATCCAGACCAAGCACCAGCTACCGAAACTCCAATCAAGCCTATACAGCAGCGGGACCCAAAATCCGAACCAGTCCCCGAATCAACCCATCGAAAACCAAGAGGGCCATAGTCCATCCTACTCCGAATCCATCCGAACTCATCTAACACCACTAGACGAGGCCGAAAGAACCTCCCCCGCCACCTAACACCACTAGCTAACGGGGAATTGAGCAAGAAGAGAACAACCCTCCACCCGACCGCCGCGACAAGGAGCGACACGGCAACCAGGGTCCCGCCCCACCCGACTATTCGAACACCACCCATCACCACCGCAAATAACCAAAGACAATCAGCCCGGCCCCACCAAAAAAAAGGTGAAGTGCTGCCGGAGAGAGTCGAATCCGAACTCGCAGACAAAGGGGGAAAAATGGGGCTTACCGAAAAAAATCGCAGCTCCACCGGGGACAGAAAAGGAGATTCCCATCGTCGGCCTTGCTGCGACCTCCAGGTGCATCACCGCCGTCCAGCACTCCATCTGCAACCACGAACCTGCCGCCCCGTCAATGGACCATCTGAAGTAGAAAAAGGGGCGCTCTTCGCCAGGGGGGCCGCGAACAGTTGAAGACGACCTCTAGCCACACATTACTGTCGCCAAGGAAGGCGGAATCGTCGGATTTCGAGAGCTGCAAGTTAGGTTTTTATTTTCCTTCGACGTCGAGAGAATTGGGGGTTTTTGTTAATATGAGTTTTTGCAAATGTATTTATACTACCACAAAAAGCACACACTAGAAAAATACACAATTACTAAATTATACCCGCTAGCTAAGGTTTCTCGCAGAAAATTCGTTATGCGAATGCGGACAATGTTTGTTGCTCGAGCTGGCCGCCATGTCTCATGTGTTGGTGAGTGTGCGGCTGGGACGAGTGCGCGGTGAGTGCAATAGGCGGACGGGTCACTGGGCGCTCGCGCGAGCGATAGGGCAGACACTGCGTGGGATGTTCACGCAGTCGCGTGGGCTACGCGTTTGGCAGGTCTCGCACGAAATGCTCGCACAGGCGTGCGGGCGAGGCGATAAGCGAGTCCCACATGAGATATTCGCACGAGCGGACGCTGGCGGGTCTCGCGCGGACACACTGGCAGAATGCTTGTGCGATGCTCTTGCTCGAGTGAGTGGGTCTCTCCGGGCACTCAGGCACCATGAATTCAAATGCTGGTTCCAATGTCAACATATCTTCATTTAATACTAGGAAACCATCCAATTCAACAAGCATATAAGGCACAAAAATTAACAATGAAACTAATAAACAATCTCAACTCACCACTTGGCCATTTTGAGCGGGTGGCTGCGCAACTTCAGGGGAGTGCGCAGGGTGCTCGCGCAGGCAAGTGAAGCGGGTCTGCTCTGACGCGTGATGCGCGGCAAACACTTGAACTTTGTCGGGCAACGGTGGAACTCCCCGGGAGCTTTTCACTACCTCAGAATTAATGGGAAACTTGTGCTCAAATGCTCAGTAATGGATGGAGATGATAAGTTCTTGGTTTGACTCGTGCGGTTGGGACTCAGCTCGACTCCACCACTTTGAATATTCGAACAAAAGACCTATAAAATACTAAAAGACACGGGAAATGCACCGAAACACAAAAACAAAAAATGAATTAAAACCACACGAAACCAACTAGAATGGACTGTCAAACAAGAAAATCAACCTAAGAACGACTTAACTAAAAGCATAAAACGCATGAAAATGGGCACAAAATCATACAAAACAGCTCCCCCACACTTAGCTCTTTGTTTGTCTTCAAGCAAACAAAATAACACGTTGTTCGAGAAGAAAAATCAAAAGGTCCATAAATAATGATCATGCTTCATGCAACACTCTTGTTGTCCCAGTTATCCTTATAATTAAACTAAAATTCGAAGACACATTCCCAACAAAATGAATTCATACAATACAAAAACTTATTCCAATTCATTCTACGCATGATTTACTCGATTCAAACTCACCTTTTACTCGATTCAAACTCACCTTTTACCCAATACACGTGCAAAAAACATGTACTCACGACCTCAAATAACATCCGAGGCAATGCAAGGTCTAACAAAATACAAGGGATGATAAGCACAAGACCAACAATGTCAACTCCTCCTTTTTTTTTTTAATTCCCCCCCTTCATTTTTTTTACATGAGTCAGTTTTTCAAATGGGAGTCGATAGGATGATTATTACCTAAGTTTAACCTATGGATTTGTCCTCGAGTTTCCTAGGCTGGTTTTCTGTACTCATTGCCCCGATCCATCTAGAAGGACATGAACAAGGTCAAGCGGAGTCTAATCCTTTAACTCTCACAACCTCATTATCTTCATTTTGTTCCGTGAGACACTTTTTCCAAACAAGGTTTCTGGAAAAGTATTTTTCAAACGAGGTTTCTGGAAAAGTATTATCTAGGTGTACCCTCGAGAGGTTTCCTCGAGTCTCCTAGACCCATTTCCCGATCTCATTATCTTATTCCACAATGTGAATCGGGACAAGCAGAGCCTAATCCTTACTTTCTCACGGACTCACATTTTATTTTATTTTTTTTTTCAAAGGGAGTGACAACATAAGGATACGTCAAGACTCTAATTACATGACCATCAAAATCTACATGATGCACCACAAGATCATAAGACAAGATGTTTACTACAATCAAGCACAGGGCAAACATGTTTCAAGATAACCAATCGTGAACAAACAAGGAACAAAACAATTTCGTAAATTCAATGTGGGTGCCTATGTCAACAAACCTTCATTTAATTTAGGAAACCGGATTCTCAATCATCAAGTACATAAGGCACGATAATAAAAAATGAAACCATTTAACATTTTCAACTCACGACTAGGCATTTCGACCAAACATTAAGCTTCGTAAAGGAGAGTTTGACACAAACACTAATAGTCCTAAAACACAATCGGACTAAGATACAACAAAACAACTAATTAGTCTACCTAAATGAAAGAAACTAGACAGTCCACCACAAAAGCATGCATAAGCAACAAAATCGTCCCCACACTTAAAACAAAACAATATCCTCATTGCTTACCCCAAAAAGTGCACGAAAAGAACAACTAATCACAAAACTCATGCAATGGATATAATTATTTACAGTCAAAAAAAGAAAAGAAAACAAACACAAAAAACATGCAAAAAAACTCAAAGAAAATGGAAGTTAGGTCTAGGGCTTTAGGAGTCTTATTTATATACTCCTTCTTTTTGTTATTGGTAGTTGAAGTTGAATAAGAAAATACATATTTGAGAGGAGAAACTCTTATTTTATTTTCCATTCGTAGCTTCCCTACATCAATTTGTATTTACTTCAAATAAAACTAAAATCCCGCTTAAAATTTTTAAAATTCCTAAACTTGGTAATCTTTTTTTAAAAAAAATCAAACATCCCCGTCTTTATAGATTAATTAATAAATTTATGATATTGAGTTGACAAAATTAATAAATCCGATTTTGGTATAAAGTGGACAATTTTATTTGACTTGGTAAAAATGTGTTGTTATTAATAAATGTCTAAAATTATGGTATAAAGTGGGGCGATATTATTTTGGTATGAAATGTACAAATTTAAATGGTATCAAATTTATTTGGTATGGATAGAAGTGTATTTAGAATTTTTAAAAGCAAATTAAGTAGTATAAATTTTATTTGGTATGAGTATGAAAGTCGATTTAGGTTGATTTGTTATAAAATCAAGGTGATGTGATTTTTAAATTTTAGAATATTACCGCATTAACTTTTCATGAGAAATTGATGATAATTCATCAAATTGGTATGTATCCTTATTAAAAATTTGAAAGACATTAGAACAAATATTGCTCAATAATATTTAATTTTTGTAATTTTCATTATAGATAATTAGTTAATTATAGATAATTAGTTGGTAAATTTGAAAGATACGGTAACTTTCTACAAATCTAGAAAATTGCAATGTAACATGTGTATATGTCTGTGTGTGTGTGCGCGCGTGTATGTGTGTGTGAAATATATAAGGGAATTTACTAGGTAGTTTAAAGTTGGGTTCCAAATTTAAAAGTCAAATAAGTAATTATGCATAACTTACGGGTCAATTTTGACTTGAAGGTAAATGAAATAGTCAATTATATATAGTTTAATAATTTATTCATTTACTTATATATTTTTTTTGATTTGGATATCTTATAAAAAGATAAAGTCATTTTAATTTATAAAACAATATAAGTTTTATAAATGTACTTATTATTCACATAGAAGTGAGTAAGATTTTTAAATATATGATAAAATTTTACCAAAATAATTATTTTATAGAATCATATTGTAGCGAGATCAAATTTATGAATAAAAATTTTAAAATGATACTTATTTTGAAATGAATATAATGTATTATATTATCAGTCACGTGCACCGTACGGGTTATATAGTAATTTTATATAAACTTGTTTTATGTAATTTTACACATTTTAAATTTTATATAATATTTTCAATAAATTAATATAGTAAATTTTATTACATATTGATTCCATATTTTTAATTTATAAATCCTATTTAATGAGTATTTTAATTTATAAATATTAATAAACATCTCTTGTCAATGCATTGCACGAGATTCATACTAATTTCCGTAAAATAACTTGGACGAACACTGTTTTTAAAATCGGACCGAAGTGATTGGTCCGACAAGTTGGACCGCAGACCGTTTGTGAATCGCTCAGACTCGCTGGAATGAACTGATGGCCAATGGAACAATCAAACCTTGGTCAAATACCTATTGAACCTGCCAAAATTTGACATGTTGAACCGGTCCAACGTTGTTAAAAAAAATATATATTTCATTTTTTATTATCAAAAATAAATATATGTAAGTATAACATTCATGTACAAATTATTATCGATTAGTTTACACATTGGAATATTTTGAATTGTCTAATTTATTTAAATAATAATATTTTTATAACATAAAATATTATATATGTTTCAAGAT
>CACSLK010035018.1:2972520-2988728 GCA_902706635.1 Striga hermonthica
GGGGAAATAACGTGTAGGATCAAAGAACAAGGCTAAGGAGAGCTAATCAAACAAAACGCCTCAATCATTTTCGCAATTTCAAACTCTAATAGATTTCTTTCAAACAAACTCAAGGCAAGTTCTAATCATTCAAGAATATGACCAACATCTCACAAGAAAAAGAGTAAGGATCAAAACCTCACAAGGCAAATAAATGTCACTCAAAGCAATCAACCTAATACCGAGGCAATGATCACACATTCATTATCACAACTACCCAATTTCATCGAACATTCATCAACACAACTTATAATCCACCAATACCACATGCTCAACAACACGAAATCCTAAAACTAGACCGGTCCGCCACATAAGCATGCAAAATCCAATTAGACTCCCCCACACTTAAAATGAGGCAATGACCTCATTGCTTCAACATAAAACCAGGAAGTCAAATAAAAGGACCTAGCAATTTTATAAAATGAACCAATACTAGCAAACACCACAAGAACACAAGACTCGAAAGAAAACACAGAAAAAGAAAACAAACTCAAAAAGATAAAAAGAGAAAGGGTGTGCAAACCGAAGATGCCTCAAGGAGAATAACCACACATGCAAGCCGCTCCTCTATGCGCAGCCCAGAACCTCGAAACTCTTTCAACCTCAAGCTCGCAATCGTACCTGCCAAGAAAGACACAGAACTCCAAAACTCCCATTATTCAAAGAATAAAACTAAAAAAAAGCAAAAACGAAAATATCTAGAAAGTAGTAAATCACTTGGGTTGCCTCCCAAGAAGCGCTTGTTTAACGTCATTAGCTTGACGAAACCTGAGGGAAACTCAACCTGGATCTAGGAAGAAGTGACAGTCGTGCCACGCGTTCGTATTTTCGAGAAGTGGTAGCCCGGGCAGTGTGGCCAGAAGGCGGGCATGGTGGGTCCGGGTGGCGATGTTCTGGATGAAATGGTTTTGGGCCTGAGCAATCCCCAATCCTATACGTAGAGCTTTTCCCACCCAAGCTCTATCAACAACCTCCGGAAATATAAGCTCATCTGTGGAGCAAGTTGAACTGAATGCTCCCCACTTGGTGACACAGTGTGATGGCTCCGAAGGTGAATGCTTTAAGTCAGTCGTGGGAGGATGGACTTGAGAACCAAGCCCATGGATCTCCTCCTCTGAGATATCATTAATGTCTCGCTGGAGCTCATCATTTTCTTCTTCGGCCTCACACATTTGCTTCATCTGTCGGGCTTGAATATCAAGCATAGAGTGAGGAACGTCGACTTGTGCCTCGATTGAGTCGATATGTGTTATAAGAATCTCCATTTGTGCGCTCAGTTGAGCACATTCGAGCTCAATCTCCACATCTTAAGTGGTCTGGGCAGATATGCGAGCAAGGATGAGGTCGAGCTTTTCATCGTAAGTCAAAGCAGCCTCCCGAGCTTCATTCCTATGTGTACATTCGCCTTCAGCAGTGGGCTCGGGAGTGACACTGGTAACTCGATCCTCTAAGGCTTGCACGTGCTCCATTAAGTGCTCGATTCTGGACTCCAGATTGCTCCTACAGGCCGCTTGGGATGCCAAAAGAGCGAGGGCCTGATTGAGCTTGGAATTATACTCTGAGGAGTCCTCGAGTGACTCAAATGACTGCTCGACATGCCAGGAATCCCACTGCTGCTCGTAGGGATATGATAAAGTCTGGTCGAAGTCCCAAGAATCATGGTAAGAAGGTGGCTGGTTCGGACGGACACACTGGGCTGCGGTCTCTTCTTCATGAGCTAACCGAGATGTTGCGAAAACGTAGATATGGTCGAGCTTATCGTTAAACTCGTGGGACTCATAAGTTTGCTCGACTGTGTAAGGATCCTAACACTGCTCGGAAGAGTACGGATATGACTGGCTGTGGTACCCGGTGTGATAACTCGGCTCGTAACCCCAAGGTTGGGTGTGCGGATAGGGAAAATCACGGTTGAAGTTCATATCTCCTGCACACCAAAATAGAACAACCACGCGTAGCCACGAAAAAGAGAAAACAAAAACAAAATAGACAAAAAGAAAACAAAGAAGCACAAAAGGAAGAACAAAAACACAAAAGATACAAAATAAAGAGAAACACGGAAAATAAAATCAATACCAAAACCAAATATCCTACTTGCCTTCCCAGCAACGGCGCCAAATTTGTTGTAGCACAAATTGTTATTTTTACCGAGCACCGAATTGAAAGATTCGTTCCCCGGGTCGATCTCACAAGGAAGGCGGTTCGGGATTTAACTTTGGTATCAATCACACACAAAAAGAAAATAAATCCTAAACACTCTAATCAATAACGGGTTTGAATAACAATCAAGTAAGAAATAATAAAAAGCAATAATCTACCTAAGAAGATAAACGAAACAAAGATGGAGAAGCTAGGGAATCGGGGATAATTAATTCAAGTTCTAGCAAAATCGGGCAATCAATTGTTCGGTTTGAGATTGAAACTCTCACTTAAACATCTAGCGGTTCGCTCCCAATAACTTTTCATAACAAGGGATTGAACATAGACGAACAAGTTGGAGCATACAATATAGGGTAATTATCCCAATCCCAATAACTTTTCGTAATAAGGGACGGGTCATCGACAAGCACGTATTTCAATCTAAAACACATAGATTATTCAGTTACGAATCATCTACCTCATGCGAGCCTAGTTCTACGACTTCTTCCCCTTTCGGTTCAAAAATTCGTTAATTTAACTAGAAGGTGATTAATCAACTAATAATTGGAATGAATAAAACCAAACTCAACAACTCAATATCCAATTGTTGTCAACTGCAAGCTCGAAGTGTCACCCTTCGATTACACCAAACTATCAAACACAATTTCATCAATTCCTAATCAATTCAACTCACATAAGCATGAACAAATCAAGCCCGACAAATGCATGATAAACAAGAACAATCATCCCCTATCCCTAGCAATGAGATTTAGCTACGAATATCAAATTCAAAATACATAATTATTCTTTCCACATCAATTAACCATTATTCATGAATTAATAAAGAGAGAAAAACTTACGAATAATTCCCAATCCAAGTGTTGAATACGTATCACAAGCTTAATCCTTAGTGGTAAAGAAGAAGAAGAATAAAATTGGAAATAAAGATGAAAAGAAGAAGAAAAATGGAGAAGAAGAAGAAGAAGAAGGAAGGAAGGAGAATGAGAAAGTTTCGTGATTTTCCTCGGGCTAGGGTTCGTCTCCCAGAAGGGGAGAGACCTCCCTTCTGTCGTGTCTCGTCCGTTTATTTATATGACTCTCATGTCGCGGCATGGGAGAAACAAATCACGGCGCGAGGAGTTGCTGGTGCCGCGGCGCGACGGAGTAGATTGCCGCGGCGCGTCGGAGTGGGGTGCCGCGGCGCGATGGGAAAGGAATGCTGCTCTGATGATGTCGTGGGAGCGTCGCGGCGCGGCACCTGGGAGTCCCATGGTCTACGTCGCATGACTTCGCGTCTCAGGCTCGTGTAAGCTCGTTTGGAATCGAAATTCGATCTCGTTTTCTCTTGTGTGATGTCAACGAACTCCTCTATATAACTACGCTTGCTCGAATAATATTTTCATGAAAGACTATCATCTCGAGACTTCCAACCTGCACACCAACGACGAAGAAAAACCGGAAACAATCGAAAAACACATAGAAAACTAAAATAGAGCAAAACATACAACAAACTACAAAACGACCTAAAAACTAACGAAACGACCTAAAACGGGGGCAAAAAAATGATAAAACAATAAAGAAAAATACAACAAAAATGGGACAAATTGGCTCAAGACCGTGGATAATTTTGTCCAAAGAAATAAGATGTTATCCAGATAGTTTGTGGCTTTACTAGGCATGCATGCAAATTCTTGACAATTTTACTTATAACAATACTCTTGCTAGCTAGTCCCTTTGCCTTTTTCCCCCATTGGGTCTTTATCACGATACTCAGATCACACACGCGCACACATATATATACACACGACGGCAATTGTCGTCCTGCCTTACAAAGTTCGGCGATTGTTAGGGATGTTCGGTTTCAGGAAAGTCGACGGCACGGTGTACGATTACGTGAAAATGAACGCAGGGATTTTTCGTGAGGTAAAGAGAAAGCGCGAAAGTGGGACTCCGGGAGGGCACATGCCCGTGTGCGTGGCCGGTCGAGCACGAGGTGGTTAGGTATCTTGTGCCGATTGCCGCAGTCAACTCTTGGGCCTTTGTGGCGATGCTCGACGAGGTTGTTGAGGTTGGTGGTAGGGGTCGTGTGGGGCCCTTGTGGATGCGTTGCTCGGTCGAGGCTTTCCAGGGCGTTCTCGACCGAGCCTTAGGAAATATACGGGGCTAAATGTAAAATTTATGTCCCATTGAATGATATTATTTGATGATATTTATAATATTGAGAATAGTTATTAATAGCACTATTGATCTAGTCAACATTTATTCTATTTTTGGACGTATGCATGTTATGTCCATGCATGCACAACTCCTCTCCATGTTGCTTTTCTTAGTAATTATTCTCTAGCTTTCTAGATTTCATCTCAGCCCTTGGTTTTAATCCTACAGTTGTCATTAGATTAGATGCTTGTATAAAATCCCTTTTCACAGGTTTCTAGGTTACAGTAACATTGAATGACATTGAACATTACGGCTGCTGCTTCTATTCCATTGTTCTTCATCACTTTCTATTTTGGTGTTAGCTTTTAATTCTTGATGGCTATTGATCTCGGCCATTATGGTATCAGAGCAGGTTGATCTTGACCTGTCTCTTTCATTTCCTGGCTGAGAATCTGATCTCTTCATTCTTGGTTTGATCTTCACATACTTTTTATCTTTCTCGTTTTTCTTTCCCTATTTGAGCTGAAAATGGCAAGCTCGACTTCTGACTCGACCAACTCTGGTATGCCACTATCTATGATACAACCCCAAGCACAGTTGGTTACTGTGAAGTTGAATGAAAGTAATTACCTGGTTTGGAAACATCAAGTCTTGGCGACGATCAGAGGCTATGGGCTTGAGGGTTTTGTCTTAGGAACATCACCTCCACCAGAAAAATACATCACAGATGAAAATGGTGTTGTCAACACACCTAACCCTCATTTCCTCACATGGCAGAAACAAGATCAACTCTTGGTGTCTTGGCTCTTAAGCTCTCTTACTGAAGAGATCCTTGTTAACACTGTGGGCCTTAACTCCTCCTCTGAGATCTGGGAAGCATTGGAGTTGGATTTCACAACCCAATCGAGAGCAAAAATTATGCAAATCAAATCTCAGCTCCACAATCTCAAAAAGGGTTCACAGACAATGAGAGAGTATCTGAATAAAATTAAAGCTTGCTATGATGCCTTGGCTGCTGCTGGTAACTCTTACACAGAGGATGACCACATTTCATCTATGCTTGATGGTTTGGGTGCTGAGTATGATTCAGTCTCTGTTTCAATCAACTCAAGGATACCACCATGCACTCTCAGAGAAGTTCAATCTCTTTTACTGACTTTTGAGAGCAGAATAGAGAGAAACAGTGTAAGCTCTCTCAATGGAGATGGCTTTAGGGGATTTGCAAATGTTGCATCCCAACAAGCATCAGAAAGAGGAGGATTCACTCCCAATCAATCTGCAAGAGGAAGATCTACCCAAGGAAGAGGTAATAGAGGTGGAAGATTTGGCAGAAATACTAACTATAGAGGTAGAGGAGGAAGAAACAACTTTGTGAGATGCCAAATCTGTCAAAAAGATGGTCATACAGCTGATAGATGTTACAATAGGTTTGACCAATCTTACACCTACTCTCAGCCTAGTAACTTCAGAAACCAGCAGGGATATCAAAACATGGCAAACATGGCTAATCTGAGTTCATACAATGGAAGTAGCTTTGGTGGTTCAGAAGCTAATCAGAATTTTCAAGAATCCCAGTGGCTGCCAGATTCAGGAGCAACAAATCACATCACAGCAGACCTTAACAACCTCAGTCTTGCAACAGAATACCATGGTGATGACAAGATAGAAATGGGGAATGGTGCATGTATGCCTATCACTCATATTGGTTCTTCTATGTTGAAATCTGCTTCCAATAAAAATCATTCATTTGTTCTCAACAATCTTCTTTGTGTCCCTCACATAACTAAAAACCTTTTGAGTGTTTCACAGTTTGCTAGAGATAACCAAGTATACTTTGAGTTTCATCCTTTCTTCTGTCTTCTTAAGGATCAAGCCACAGGAGTGACACTTCTCAAAGACAGACTTATTAATGGACTGTATTGCTTTGATATGAAGCCAGCTAAAGGAACTAAAGTTGGAGTACCTCCCTCATTTTCAAGGTTCCAACCTCAGACTCATTCAGCCTCTATCAAGAATAAATTTAGTTTAGACCTTTGGCACAATAGATTAGGACATTCATCCTTTGACATTGTAAAGAGGGCTCTTAAAGGCTGTAATGTTGATTTTGTTGACAATGAAAACAAATTTCTGTGCTCATCTTGTTTTATGGGAAAGTGTCACAAGCTTCCTTTTAATGATTCCCTTACTGATTGTTATGATGTCCTTGAGCTTATCTATACTGACCTATGGGGACCTTGTTCCATCAAATCTGAGTCTGGCCACAGTTACTATATTAACTTTGTTGATCACAAAACCAGGTTTACATGGATATACTTCTTGAAAAACAAATCAGATGCATCAAATGCCTTTATCCATTTCAGAACCCTTGTTGAAAACCAATTTTCCAAAAAAATCAGAATAGTACAAAGTGATGGAGGCACAGAATATAAGCCATTATCTGATTTCTTTCTCCAAAATGGCATATCTTATAGAATGTCATGTCCCTATACCCCTGAGCAAAATGGAATGGCTGAAAGAAAGCATAGGCACATTGTAAATTCTGGTTTATCTCTTTTAGCTCACTCATCTCTCCCTAAAAGATTTTGGGATCATGCTTTTTCCACAACTGTTTACCTGTTAAATAGAGTGCCTAGCAAGGTTTTGAATTTTCTGTCACCCTTTGAAGCTTTAACAGGCTTGAAACCAAATTATAATCATATGAGAGTTTTTGGTTGTGCTTGTTATCCTTATTTGAAGCCATACAACAAGCATAAACTTGATTTTAAAAGCCAGCTGAGTGTTTTTATTGGATATCATGACCAATACAAGGGATATAAGATATTACTGCCTAATAGAAAGATCATAATTTCTAGGCATGTAACCTTTGATGAACAGGTTTTTCCCTTCAAAGACAAGATTGACAGTCCTCTACATCAAAATCAATCTGAGTTTACTCATAACTCTCTTCCCCTTATCATCCAACCACCTCCTGCCACATCTCATACCCCACCCTCACCACACCCCACAACAACACCTGCTAATCATCCCTCTACACCTTCATCTCATCATTCTACTCCACCACACACAAACTCCATTCCTTCACTCTCCCAGCATTCTTCACAACATCACAGTGCTTCTTCCTCAACTTCATCTTCCAGAATACCCATTGGACAGATTTACATAGACTTACCAATTGATAGTGATACTAATACCATCTCTGTTCCTACTGTTGCTCCTAACCATGTTGATGCAGAACACATTCACCCTATGATCACAAGAGGGAGAGCTGGGATCTCCAAGAAAAAGATCTTCACTTGCACTCAGCAAACTAGAGATTACATTGAACCATCAACTCTTGCTGATGCACTTAAAGATGCTAATTGGAAACAAGCAATGGATCAAGAATATAAAGCCTTGATTGCCAACCACACTTGGGATCTAACTGAACTTCCTGCAGGGAAAAAGCCTATAGGGTGCAGGTGGATTTTCAAATTAAAGAAGAATGCAGATGGCTCAGTGGCAAGGTTCAAAGCAAGATTAGTGTCAAATACCAGGACTAGACTTCACTGAAACTTTCAGCCCAGTGGTCAAGCCTGCCACCATTAGAGCAGTCTTATCCATAGCTGTTACCAACTCTTGGCCAACAAGACAGATAGATGTAGACAATGCCTTTTTAAATGGAGACTTGGATACTGACATTTATATGGTTTAACCACCTGGATATGAGAAAGGTCAAAACATGGTTTGTCTCCTTAAGAAGTCATTGTATGGCCTAAGACAAGCTTCCAGGTCATGGTTCTTCAAGCTTGGTACTGTTCTTTGTTCTCTTGGCTTCAAGTGTTCTAAAGCTGATTCTTCTCTTTTCATTATGCATGACAACGATTCCACTGTATTTATCTTGGCATATGTAGATGATTTACTCATCACAGGTACAAGCACTCTTGTCATTGATCACATTGTATCAGTTCTCAAAAATCACTTTTCTCTTAAGGATTTAGGTTCCATCAACTATTTCTTGGGTCTAGAAGTCACTAAAACCAATGATGGCCTTTTTCTCAGCCAAACTTCTTATATAAAAAATATTCTCAAGAAAGCTAACATGAGCAGTTGCAAGAGCCTCAGCACACCTATGGTCTATACTTCCTGCCTTTCAAAACATAATGGGGTGCCTGTTGAAAATAAAACATTATATAAGCAAATCATTGGAGCACTGCAGTATGCTACAATAACAAGGCCTGAAATTGCATTTTCTGTCAAGAAGTGTAGTCAATACATGCAAAATCCTCTTGACATTCATTGGAAGGCTTTAAAAAGACTCATGCGGTATCTTAGTGGTTCAGCTCATTATGGTCTTCACATCACTAAGTCACCATCTCTACAGCTTGTTGCCTTTGCTGATTCTGATTGGGCAACCAATATTAATGATCGAAAATCAACTACAGGATTTTGTATATTTCTTGGCAGCAATTTAATTTCTTGGAGTAGTAAAAAGCAAAAGACCATAGCTAGATCTAGCACTGAAGCTGAATGCAGAAGCCTTGCTGCTGCCACTTGTGACCTCATATGGCTGCACAGCCTGTTATCTGGATTAAACATCCCTCAGCTCCACCCTTCTACAGTGTGGGTTGATAATCTTGGCTCTGTCCTGCTCTGCAAATCCTGTCCATCATTCAAAATCCAAGCACGCCGCCATCGATCTCCATTTCATAAGGGAACAAGTACAACTTCGCACCATCTCTGTTCATCACATTACCGCATTGGATCAGACGGCCGATATTCTTACCAAGCCATTGTCCGGTCAATTCTTCACTCGGCTTCGAGACAAATTATCAGTCAAACCAAAACCCTCGTTCGAATTGAAGGGGGCGTAATAGCACTATTGACCTAGTCAACATTTATTCTATTTTTGGACGTATGCATGTTATGTCCATGCATGCACAACTCCTCTCCATGTTGCTTTTCTTAGTAATTATTCTCTAGCTTTCTAGATTTCATCTCAGCCCTTGGTTTTAATCCTACGGCTGTCATTAGATTAGATGCTTGTATAAAATCCCTTTTCACAGGTTTTAGGTTACAGTAACATCGAATGACATTGAACATTACGGCTACTGCTTCTATTCCATTGTTCTTCATCACTTTCCATTTTGGTGTTAGCTTTTAATTCTTGGACGTATGCATGTTATGTCCATGCATGCACAACTCCTCTCCATGTTGCTTTTCTTAGTAATTATTCTCTAGCTTTCTAGATTTCATCTCAGCCCTTGGTTTTAATCCTACGGCTGTCATTAGATTAGATGCTTGTATAAAATCCCTTTTCACAGGTTTCTAGGTTACAGTAACATTGAATGACATTGAACATTACGGCTGCTGCTTCTATTCCATTGTTCTTCATCACTTTCCATTTTGGTGTTAGCTTTTAATTCTTGATGGCTATTGATCTCGGCCATTAGTTATATTGAGTTATAGTTAAGTTAGATTTTTGAATTGAGAATAAAAAAAATTTAGTTCTTTTCTTATTACTTTATAATAAACAAGCATGCCGCCTATGCAGTTTGTGTCTACAGATGCTTCTGATTAAATTTGACTTAGATCAAAGGTACTAAGTCATAATTAACCTAACTTAATATGATTAGTTATAACACGTGGAAAGAACCAAAGACTGTTTGGCTGAAGACTGTGGAATATCTGGTCCTTTGTCTTTTCCCCACATTGGCTCTTTATCACTCATCAGACCACACACGCACACACATATACACACGATGGAAATTGTCCTGCCTTACAAAATTCGGCGGTTGTTAAGGATGTTCGGCTTCAAGAAGGTCGACCGCACGGCGTACGGTTACGAGAAAATGAACGCATGGATTTTTCGTGTGGTAAAGAGAAATCGCGAAATTGGGACTCCAAAAGGGCACGTGCCCGTGTGCGTGGGGCCAGTCGAGCACGAGGCGGTTAGGTATCTCGTGCCGATTGCCGCAGTCAACTCTCGGGCTTTTGTGGCGATGCTCGACGAGGTTGTTGAGGATGGTGGTAGGGGTCGTGTGGGGCCCTTGCAGTTGCCTTGCTCGGTCGAGGCTTTCCAGGGCGTTCTCGACCGAGCCTTTGGCAATATACGGGGCTGAATGTAAAATTTATGTCCCCATTTTATTTTTCTTATGTTTTTTTTAGAGTTTATTAGTACTTTTTTTCCCCTAAAAAATGTAAAACAATATATAAAAAAGGGCCACTCTATGGGGCATACAGCAGTTCACTTACATGAAACCCATCACTTCCTCCAAATGACTTAAAGATAGCTAATACAGGTGATCAAATAATCTTGTTTTTAATTCGAAATTAGTGTTTTAAATTTCATTTCTCTCGTTTCTGTTGGTTCTTGTTTAGCTTGAATAACAAATTGTTTTGAAATGATATTAACAAATTAATTTATTCTAAAATTTAATCCATTTTCATAAGCTAATTAATCGTAAGTTTGAGTTTAAAATGGTACGTCACGGCTTATGATTGGCTTCTTTGTATGTGCACACTCTGTGATACATCGTCAAAATTTATGACTTTAGAGTTAAAAATTTGAAAAGAAAAGAAAAATCTAATTTTACTAGTGTTATAAGTTTCACTATTAAAATAATTTGTTATCACTTGATTATCTCCCTTCAATCTTCATACCATGTGATAGTTAAAATTTATCATTCTGGAAGTTAGAAACTTTGAAAAAATAAATAAAAGAAATTTACCATGCTACACTTTTAATTAATTTGATGTTTCGTGTGACAGTAAGAATACTGGTGTTACGTACACAAATATAATAGTTGGTAGTTAATCATACATTTTCAAAATATATGAATACTTTAAAACGGAATGTATTATATTTTACAAAATGATATAAAGTCGGGCCGTTTGAACTTTCCTATCGCACGAAATCAATTTCTTGGGCTCACCTTTGTTGATGATTATAGTCGGGCCGTTTGGACTTTCCTGATATGCATAATACATCCAAAACTTATCATCTTTTGTCCACCTCTTTTACAATGATTCACACACATTTTGGTCGTGTTTTTTTAATAATTTTGTTCAGACAATGGTAAAGAATCTTTATCGAGGTCCTTGCAAAACTTTTTGGATGAACACAACATTATACACCAAAAATCTTGTGTCTACAGCCCACAACAAAACGGCGAGTCAAACGTAAACACTGCCACATCCATAATGTGACTTGTACCCTCCGTTTTTAAGCTAATTTACCAATAAATTTTTAGGTGAATGTGTTTTAATAGCCACGCATATTATTAATCATACCCGACACCACTATTACCGGGCAAGTCCCCACTTGAGGTTCTTCATGGAGAATCGGTGCCATATGATTATCTTCATGTTTTTGGGTGCCTCTCTTATGCCAAAGATTTTTTGCGCTCTTTCAATAAATTTGTATCTCGGTTCCGTCAATGTGTATTTTTTTTGTTATCCCCACTCTATAAAAGGGTGGAAACTTTATAATTTGGACAAATGAAGTTTTTATTTCCCTAGATGTCATTTTTCCTGAAAATCACTTTCTATATATTCCCACGCCGACCCATATGCTTCATCCATTCATGAGTCCACTGCTCCAAAATTCACGAACTCCACTATTTTCGACAGCCCTAGCACGATCGAAACATTTAATTCTAAAATGTCGGTGCCCCAACTGCCTGAATCTCTGCCTCCAAGGGAGCCGACCACTTCGAAGAATATGGCTCAACCTACATCTACCACCACACTCAGCCGCGAATGCATGATTATTTTTCATCCATGGAAAATGTAATAAAAAATATAGATCACTTACATCTACCGTTATTTGCTGAGTTCTTGAAAGATTTTCAAATACTTTTTTTTTTTTGTAGCTAGTCACGGTATCCAGAGCTATGCCCCGACTAATTCGTTGGTCGACCTGGGTAGCACACCTGATAATGGTGGGTGAGTCTCCCAACAAGGGTTTTTTGCATCCACAAGGACTCGAACCCGAGACCTTGCTTAAGCGACATCAAGCTGTTTACCACTTGAGTCAACCCCTGTTGGTGATTTTCAAATACTTTAAAGGAAAAAAAATAGCAAAAAATTAACTGAATTTTCAATATAATTTTTAAATTAGAATTAATCATTACTACAATTTATATTTATAAAATTCACTATTCAACTTCTCACATATTTATAATTATCATTAATCATTTAATATTTTCTATCACATCACAATTGATCATTACTTCCAGGTTGTGGTGCAGGTTGGCTTGGTGATGTTCCGGGGTTTGGGGTTTCGATTCCGTTAGGCAACCGAGTGGTTTTGGCAGTTTCGGGATTGGTTCTTCTGGCTGTGGGATGCTTGGTCAACTTGTTTCCGCTGGTTAGGTTGGGTGCAACTGCTGTGGGAAGGGCTAGTTTATTTTTTTAGTGTTTTGCTGGTTTTTTTTAGTGTTTGTTTGTTATTTGCTATTTAGTCTGGTGTCGTTTGTCTCTGGTTTGTGTTTTTTTGGTTTGGGCCTTTAGCCTCTGTGCGTCCGAGTGTCAATCTATTCGCCCGAGTGTCATATTATTACTCTGTTGGGGTCCGACACTCGGGTATTACCCTGTTGGGGTCCGACACTTGGATATTACTCTGTTGGAGTCTTGTTGTTGTGTTAGTAGTTTGTGTTGTGGGTTAATTTTTTATTCTAGCGTTTTCTAGCCGGTATTCAAGGCGGGCTTCTGAAGACCTGTCTTCCTTTTTTTTTCAGCTGTTGGCTGTATTTTCAGTCGTTGACTGTTGTATATTCGCACAATTGTGCTTTTTGATTTATAATAATATTTTTATCGTTTCGAAAAAATAAAAAAGTACTAAAAAGATTTTTGAGAGAAATTATGAGTGGGATGAGATTCTTTTAAATTTATTTTCGGCATCAACTGAGGTTTGAATTCGAAGTGTCATTAACAAACTTTTGTGCGCGTGCACTTGCAACTTTCTCTTTTTTTTTTCCTTGTATAGAAAATTGTTTAGTTATGAGATCGATTAATCAAAACTCAAAAGTTAACAATCCCAAAATAAATACCCATATTAAGCAAGCCATTAATGAATTTAAAATACTTAGGGGGTGATTGTTTACCAAATAATTTACTCACTTTTATTTCAACTCAAAATCTAACTCAACTTTAACTCAATCCCACTATCTTTAATATTATTCATATAATTAAATAATACAAACCAATCATTGTTACACATCACATCAACTTTAAATCATTATTCATCCACTCACATAATTTTAACTACCTATCATTTCCAATCATTTACAATCATTTATCTCTTACTTTTAAATTAAATCAATTTTAATTATTTTATTTTAAATATTATTTTAATACATTCTTAAAATTTCACTACAACTAACCATACCACCTTTTTCAAAATTAACTATAGTTAACCAAAATAACTCAATTTGAACAAATTATTTCATAAACAATCAAGCCCTTAGCCGACATCTTTCTTCTTTGTCTTTCCTTTACTGTCTGTAAATTTACCAGTTCCAACTGTATTTACAGAAAATATAAAAATTATAGTTGGCAAATTAAGTTCAACCTGGCCAATTACCCAAGCTCGCCCACATCTCAATACGCCCATGACCGCACTTCCAGCCCAGCCCCACGACTTCGATGAACATGATTCCACAGACGGTACCAACCAGCCTCACGGCTACACCGGAGCCAAGACATTGCTCCCGTCGTCCACTTGTCCGACTCAATGATTACCATTGCTACTCGAATATGTCATTCCCCCTTGTTTTGTACCCACTTCATCAACTTCTTCATGTACGGTCTACCCACTCGAACATTTTGTCAATTTTAATGGTTTCTCTCCGTCTCACTTGGCTTTCTTAGTTCGACCCTGAGATTGAGTTGAGGACCTACTCGATTTGCGTTAAGGGCATTCGCTGGCGTGATGCAAGGAATGACGAACTTCGTGCCCCTGAAGACAACGACACCTGGACCATCGAGCCGCTTCCTCCCGGCAAGAAACCAATATTGGTGCAAATGGGTTTACAAAATCAAACGACACTTTGATGGCAATATTGAGCGCTTTGAAGGCTCGACTGGTCTCCAGGACACTGGGTCAACCGCAGAGTCACCCGGTCAATTACTAAACTGAATAATAAATTTTAAAAATTATAAAATTATATATATAGTATTTTTGTCATATAAATATATATGTAAAAGTAACAAAATTAAATGTTGTATAAAAAAATTTTACATCAACGTGTATTGTATCTCATAATAAATATTTACCATATAAATGTATATACATGGTTTTTATTTTTTTTAAATAAAAAATATTTTTAAAAAAATGTCAACCGGGTTGACCTGAACGGATCAATTCCTCGGATCGACTAGGTCAAATGTTACCCGGTCCGAATAGTCCACCCGAACCGGTTCTGGCTCCATATCCGAGAAGAAAGGTTACCAAAGGGAGATAGCAACTACAACTTTCTAATACACAATCAATTGTGCTCCGACACTAGCCCTTTCAGTCGACCCGTCGGGTCGGTATGGGTTGGAAAACTACGCGTAAAACGACCAAATTAAAAGGAAACTTATAAAATTTTTTAATGTTATTCCTTCTCCCTCTTCTTTTCTTTTTCACATTTTTCCTCTCTTTTTCTTCTTTCTTCTTCTTCTTCTTCATCTTTTTCAAACATAAATTCATAAGAAAAAATTAGAAAAAATATATAAAAGATTGATCAATAGGTTTTATTCATACATAATAACTGAAGTATCTAAAATGCAACTCAAAATGTTTGTTATTGCAACTTAAAATAGTAATAATAAAATTTACAAAAAACAATAAACAAGACAAAATTAAACAGCGTCAAAACAACTAGTGTGTATCCCCTGTAATGCACGGACATACTTATTCCTCAAAATTTTTTAAACTTTATTTTAAATATAGTTATTTATATTTAAAACAAGTCATTATTGGTTTTATAATATGCATTTTTCATAATAAATTACCATGCAAATAAAAAAACTAATTAATTGACATAATTAATTCCGATAAAAAAGAAACAGCTAATTAATTATCATGCATATTACACAGCACAACCCACAAATAAATCAGCCAAATGCGGGATTTTTAAATTTTTTTTGAAAAATATTTCCAAAGAAATTTTAGAAGGCTCCACATAACATCAGAGATGTAAATGACTTTGAATAAAAATATGAAATAGTCAAACTTACAAGTTTAATACTTATTCTATAGATATATTTTTTTAAAGCATGATATGTAATCATAAAGGTTTTAGTTAAAAAATATCTATTTTATTGTCAAATCTATTAAGCACAAAATAAAAATGTGCAGGATTGACATACATTTATTTGATTTTTATTTAACCTATCTGTAGATATTTTTTTTTCAAAACATGCTATGTAATCATTAAGGTTTTAGGTAAAAAAGTATCTATTTTACTGTCAAATCTATTAAGCACAAAATAAAAATATAAATGATTGACATATTATTTTATTATAATTACTTATACATAGATTAAAAATGCTTTAGGAGTAGTTGAAAACTTAACTATTTGATGAAATATTTGTTTTAAAAATAATACAGATATTATAATCATATCATTTACTTGCTACTACGTTTAAGGGTTGTAATTATCCTATAATTCCAATTTTTTTTTCTAATTGACCATAGTTTTTGGGTATTCTCAGAAATTTTGAGATTATTTAAATTAAGGAGTACTTTGAATTTTTATTTTTATTTTTTTTATTTTAGTAAAGTGATTCCAAATTTTTGAAAAGATTGATAAATATTTTAATTTTATATAGTAAATGTTAAAATTGAAATAAGAAAAATATTTCCAACATCTTAAGGAATTGAAATTTAAAAGTAAAAAAAAAAAAGGAAA
>CACSLK010035018.1:3018776-3029212 GCA_902706635.1 Striga hermonthica
ATATATATATATATATATATATATATATATATATATATATATATATAACAAGAATTACCATTTTTCAAAAACAGTAGGTCAAATGCAGGTCAAACTAAATCAACATTAAATACTTACCAACTTGGGTAAGTTTTTGAATTTTTGTTTATTCAAGAAAATTAGAAAATTAGAAAGTATTAATATTTTTCTTAACTTGTGGGATTAGTTAATTTCAAAATTAATATTTGCGGCTTATTTTAGAAGACGAATGTTCGTTACCTGCGGTGAATTTGTTGTGACTTGCGAGAGATCCGCGACTTTGAAGAAGATTTTTGATAAGCATGTTTATCTTGTTGTGGAAAATTGATTTAATCAACCATTTGTTAGTTAGGGCATTAATTAATATTATTGTGTTCCCTCTGTTTAAACCTTTTTATTTTATTTTGTTTTTTTAGTAAAACATTCATATACTTTATAAAAAATAAGGTACTTACAAGCAATCATGATATCTGGGAATTGTGATAGAAAATAATGAATTTGGGGATAATATATTCCAAACATGCTTTAATTCACGTTCTTTAATACAGACAAGTAAATTTATATTAGTTAGTTTTGATTGTTTGATTTTATTTTATTTATTAATTATTAAACAATTCAATATATCTAAAATTATTAATTTAATTGTAGTTTATATTTTTTTTAGACTAAAAAATAATCAAGAACTTGAAAGATAAAACCAATGGCTTAATATTATAATAAATCTAATATATAAAAATATTTAATTATTTTTTAAATAGTAACTTCTTCCCGAAAAAAAAAATTCTTATTTACTATATCGGAAAATAAACTAATCGCTATATGATATAAAATGGGTACATTTATTTGTGGTATTTGATGGTCTTTTTTATGGGAAATAAATCAATCAATATATGATATAAAGTGAAAAAATTATTTTTGGTATTTGATGGATATTTCTATGAAAAACAAATTAGTCACTATATAGTATAAAACGAGAAAATTTATTTTGATTATTTTCTGGTGTGGGTCTCATTTTTTATTTTATTATTTTGTATGAAATTACCATAGTGAAATTACGGTAACTCCCACAAAATAATATGAACAAATATTTTGATATAATGTGCGTGTCTCGTTTTTTTTATATAGAAAATGCTCTGGTCAATTTTTATCTGTACAATAAGTGAGTCTTGATTTAATTCATTTTTTTTACGACATTTTAATTAATTTTTTGTATGAAATGCACTGATCAATTTTTAAAACAAAAAAGCTATGAAGCCACAGTCAAGAGTAAATATTGATGAAGGACATCATACTTTTAATTAAAAAACATTCATTTTTATATGCAGCAGCATGATATTAATGGAATATGCAGCAACTGGAGAAAGAAAACATCGACGAACATAAGAATTTAAAGCATAGAAAATAATGTAAGAACATGTTTCACATTATGTGCAAGAACATAATGTAATTTAATCATCGGAGTTATGGCAATATAATGCTTTACATTAACCTATCACACATCTTCTTAATTCACAAAATATATAAAATAGTTTTTTCCTTCACAGTAGTGTAGAACTCACAATAAATTGAGATCTGAAATATACAGACGGTAAAAAAATAAAAATATAACTTACTGCAATATAAAAGTTAGAGATTGTCATATGTATGCTTTGAATAACAATCCTTTTTTGATAAAGTTTGTACTGTAACATACAGTTTCTAATATTCCAAATAATTTTACATGAATTAGAAAAAGTTGAATGTTTAAGGTTTTATAAGGTTAATGTATTTTCCACTGATGGTTTTTTGCTCCATAACAATAAACAAGAGTCAAAGTCAATATTTATAGCATTATGATTTGTTTTTGGAGAAAGCGATGTTATGTCGCGGTAAGATGTATGTAGATATTTCACGCGTCACGAATCATAAAAGTTTGAAGATTTTAAGTTGTGGTGTACCAAAATCAAATAAAGAATGGTGTATACTAGGAGGTTTTTTAATAATATATAAATAACAATTTGTTTTATTCAAATACATGCATTTTACGTTCTGATTAATCATCTAATCTTGCAAATCTAACTTTCCTTAATAATATTAGCCCGTGTATCGCACGAGTACCACACTAGTATTTTTCTTAACTCAACACTTGTTTTGTACACAAGTATTGTAGTAATTTATGAGTTATAGCTGGAAAACTAGCTGAAACTTATAATATATGACTTAATGCTAAAAATTAGCTGATATGATAAAAATGTTCGGTAAATTAGTTGATAAACTAATTGAAATCTGAAAAGCTAGCTGAAACTTATAACTTATGACTTGTAGCTAAAAAATTAGTGATATGATAAAAATGTTCGGTAAAATTAGATGATAAAGTAATTGAAATAAAAATTTCAATGTACTTATTTGAAAAAACTACTCGAAGAAATTTATGAGATAAAATAAGCTCGTTCTACTAAACGAAACTTCTTATAAAATAACCAAATAAGCTATAAGGACGAAGAGGGTTTAACGCAGTGGCGCATACCTCGTTCGGCGTATCCCATAAGCTATAAGTTAGATTATTTGCCTATATCCGCCATGGGCCGATTTATTTGTTTTTCATGCTAATTTTATTTGTTTTCTTATGAAAATTGTTTGTTTATTTATTTCTCCTTTTTATTTTTTTTTTTCTTGTCCCAGAACGAGGGTTTCTTCTCCAATTCAAGGCTTCCAGCTTCAGTTCATCATCAACTACTGATAATAAAAACCCCCTGTTTTCGTTAGAAGGCAATTAAATTTTTGTAATTCAGACAGAAAAATGGTTTTTGGTCAGGTGGTTATAGGACCGCCGGGCTCCGGCAAGACCACCTACTGCAATGGAATGTCTCAATTTCTCCAGCTCGTTGGCCGGTATACTCTCTCAACCTTATTTGTACCCATTCAATCTCTATATTTGTATTTATGAAAACACATGATATGGGTATATGCTTACATGTATCCAACGGTTAAAACACCCGACTGAATGGTACCGTAACGGGACCGTAGTATTTCCCTGAATTTATGTGTTTTCTGATTATGAGTTTCTTATGAATTTCTTGTTATGTAAAAGCTAAAAAAATGCCCTTGTTATGTCTCCATGTTAAGATTTAGGCTTAATTCAGTTTTGTGGCTTTTCCTCCTTTTCTTTTTTTTTTTTTTTAATTCTTATGACACAAAATCTTTGATTTTGAATGGATTGCAGGAAGGTTGCAGTGATTAATTTGGATCCAGCAAATGATTCTTTGCCGTATCCACTTCAGTTTGTTCTGTTCTTTGCTTTTGATAGTGTATTGTTGTGCCATTGGTTTAATATGTATTCGTGCTCAGCAGTTCATTTTTTCGTTTTTTGGGGGATTTTAGATGAGTTATTTCCTTATAATGATAAAGATATGATTGTGCTATAAACATCGAGGATTTAATTAAGCTCTCTGACGTTATGGGCGAACATTCCCTTGGTCCTAACGGAGGTATGACCGTCGACCGATATGTTAATGATAAATACGAAGAAGTCTCACAGTTGATATTATTTGCCTTTTATTGCACTTCTTTGTTGTTGTTGTTGTTATTTTCCTAGAGAAACATATAATGTGTCTGCATCTATACATATGTGTTGGTTTTGCGTAAACATAATAGATGGATCCTGGTGCTTATTCCAGTTACTAAAAAGATGGAGGAAGTTTTCAAAACTGGAGGCAACAGATAATATTATTCTTCCATTCTGAAGTCTTCAAATGGATTTCTGGATATAATTAAAATTGATTGAAATTTTATGACATTTCTGTTGATAGTTCGATTTTTTTAAGCCATGCCTGATGGCAGAACTCCTTGATATATGAAAAACATTATATGATATCTTGCAGGTCTCATTTATTGTATGGACTATTTGGAGAAAAACATCGATTGGTTAGAATCCAAACTGAAACCCCTACTCAAAGGTTCCTATTGTCTTTTCCATGTAATTTTTCTAATGCTTGCTATCTTTATACTCTATTTGTTGTCGACGGATTATACTTAATAAACTGCTAAGTCGTTTTGGCTATTGTGAGAATTGTACGTAATTATGTCCTTGATATTTCAAAATAGAATTAGGTATTTGTAGGCCCCTTAGTGTTTTTAACCTTGTTATGCTACTAGTTATTCTTCGCTCAGAAAGGTTAAAGCAACAAATAGTTGAGTGTTAGTAAATGAGATTTGGTTTTGATTCCGGTGTCCTTTAAAAGTTCTCCGCCTTGTTGCATTTAAATAGATTCGTTTCACATAAAATTTATCAATGGAAAACCCACAATGATCATGTCTGCCTGAAATAATAATTAAGAATCGATTACCGCTTATCATAATGTCCATTCAACAGTAATATTTTTGGTCGCTTGATCATCTCACTTGGTTGTTGCAGTTTTTTTCTTTTTGTTCCTAATCTATAATCCAATTTGGTATAGTTTGTTGCACTTTGAGTAGACATTGTCAATCATAGCTTCAAATTAACATCACTTTGCAGATCACTACCTCCTCTTTGATTTCCCTGGACAAGTGGAACTCTTTTTCCTTCATGAAAATGCAAAGAGAGTTATAATGAAACTGATAAAGAAGTTAAATCTCAGGGTATGTTTTTTTAACCTCACCAGCTATATCCTTATCGTGGAATTCTTTTCGAATTTGTTCCTAGGATCCAATTTTAATGTTAGATACTTGTTTTGGCAATTACTCGGTCTGAACTGATGAGACTACTGTTGGCACTGATAATACCTGGACACATGGCATAACCTTGATTTCTCTTATTTCTATTTTATCCTTTTTTTTTTTGGCAGTTGACTGCTGTGCATTTAGTTGACGCGCATCTTTGTAGTGATCCTGGGAAGTATGTAAGTGCGTTGCTCCTTTCCTTGTCAACCATGGTGCACTTGGAGCTCCCTCATGTCAATGTTTTGTCTAAGATTGATCTGATTGAAAGCTATGGCAAACTAGGTGAATGCAATTTTATATTGATATTACAAGCAAATTTTAATATTCGTCTCTGGTGGCACGTACCACAAGTTTTGATGTTATAGAAGTTCTTAATCTTCGTTTGTTTTTGCAGCTTTCAACCTTGACTTCTACACAGATGTACTTGATTTATCATATTTACAGCATCATCTTGATCAAGATCCTCGATATGCCAAGTATAGGTATGAAACATCTGGGTGTTATATTTACAACTATATGCCGTGTACAGTTAGCACTTGATATCATCATAATATCCGCAACCTTATTCTTTCCTCTTTGGTGCCTTCTACATTTTAGAAATGCATTTAGTTGAGCTACATGTAAGTAACTCGGCCATCAGTCAATGTTGGTTTTGCCAGTCTACAATGTCTACAGTGTCTGTAAGTCGTAAAATGCAATCAATATGAGGTTCTCTTGTTTTTGTATACACAGCTCATTTGATGTTCTATTTCTTGTGTTTAAGGCTTTTGTGAATGATGTAGGCAACTTTAATATGCTTGCTGGGTCTTTAGAGGCTTGTCGTACTCTCTAGTGAAACTAGAGATAAAGTGATTATAATTACAATCTTGGTTTCTTATGTACTGAAATTCACTAGTAATTAACAAGTTCTTCTGCATTGTTTATCGTAGCTTCTATTATAATACGACTTCAAATAATCTTTGTGAGATTAATAATATTCCGCTTTGTGTTACTGCTACTAGTTACTTTCTACTTTTTTTCCTCTTTATTCTGTAATTTTGGCTGTCTGTTTTTTGTTCTTTCTTTTCTTTTCTCTCTGCCATGCCAACGTAACTTCCCGAGTTGTTTTGAAAGTTCTATTAACAACACTGTGTGGTATACTTGAAAAAATGTGGAAATTTGATTGGGTAGTTGGACCTCTCTCTCTCTCTCTCACACACACACACACAATTAAAATGACTCCAAAGTTCAAAGGACGCTGTGGACTTTACTCGGTGATGACCCTACTCTATTCCAACTAGTTTACTGTTCTCGTGCAGGAAGCTAACAAAGGAGCTTTGTGAGGTGATTGAAAATTACAGTCTCGTCAATTTCAGCACTTTGGACATTCAGGCATGTTCAAATCTCTGACATGGCGTAATGAGTCAATACGAGCTTTTTTGTTCTCTAACCCAAAGCTCTTACAGGATAAAGAGAGCGTTGGAAATCTAGTTAAACTCATTGACAAGACCAACGGCTACATATTTGCTGGTATTGATGCAAGTGCAGTTGAATTCAGCAAAATAGCAGTTGCACCAGCCGATTGGGATTATTACAGATATCCTTAATCATGACACTAATCTCTCTTTTATGTCATTGCATAGATTTTCAAAGTTTTGCCATGGCTCTTGCAAAATATGTCTAGTTGGATGTGGTAAGACAAAGAATGTTTGTTATCATGTAATCTGACTAAACCTAAGGGGAAACTTTTCTTGAATCTAATGTATCAGTTAAAAGTGCAATTGGATTTTCCTTGACGTGGTGGATTCACAGTTGCAGCTGTACAGGAAAAATACATGAAAGACGATGACATGTCTTACGACAATGACCCGGATGATAGGTGAAGCTAAGATGTGATGAGTTTGCAGCCAGTCCTAATTAATGAGAATATAATTTGAAATTTGCCCTGTTGTGATTACTCTTCATGTTCTTACACAGAGGCAGGTAACATTAAGTTCTCTCTACTTTTTTGATGTAATTGCAAATTTCGGCTTCTCGAATCTGCTCTGCTACCATAAATGTCGACTGAAGGGTTTGAGGTGATGATATATGAACCTTGGCTGCTAAATACCTTTCATTTTGGAGAACTTCTTGTATATCAAATTGAACAGTGTCTATTGTTGAGATTTATGGCATACAAACTAAGTAATTTTGACTTTATTGAAATGAACTTTGTCCATTGTGAGATATATGGCTAAAAAAAAAAAAAATGAAATGGAATTGTGGAGTAGTGTGATTAGTGTGAAATGACTAAGTGGTCATAGAAGAAAAAGGAACTCTGATGGAAAATAAGATAATTAAGAGAACCCGCATCGCTTGTTTATTTGGTGCCATTTAAACGGAGAGGGAGGAGTTAATGGGATGCGGCCCGTTCATTTAATGTGGGCCCTCCCTTTGCCGCTCAATACTTCGAACGACATTTAACTCCTTTTTGTTTTGCCTTTTGTTTTGTTTTAAATTTCATTTAATGGCATTTTTTTATTTATCAAAATCATTCATTTCTTTCCTTTTTTTATTAAATATTTATTGATTCAATTATTCTTCAAATCACACTTCTCAATATACATCAATAATTTACATTTTTCATTTTTGCATTCTTTTTACGCCTATAAATATACCACTGTTTTACAACTCTCTTGCAAAAAAAAAAATTTAGCAACTGCTCATTTGCTTAAAAGCATGAATCACAAATACAAGAATTTTTTTTTTAAATTTCAAGATCGAGAATTTTAAGATTATATTCGTAGAAGTTTCGAGATATAATACGATACAATGATTTTTTGCTACTAATTTCGTGCAAACTTAGTTGAGCATATTTGGACTTATTTTGCTACCAACTATTTTTTTTTGTTCTACTATTTATAATTTGTAACCTTAACGTAATAATGGTATTTATATTTTTATGAATTTTAAATTTAAGTATTCTAACTAAACAATACATTTTTAAAAAAAAAAAAAAAAATTAAACATAAAATTTATATTGTATGAGTGAGTAATGAGTCCCATGTATATGTATTTAAATTAATAGATAGGAATGTGGGTAAACGTTTAAATGAAATGATGATGTTGACATGAAATGGATGAGAGAGAGTGTAAATTGTGATTGAACGAACGAGGGTGAGATGTGGAGAATATAACTTGAAGTCCTATGCTTGAAAAGACTTCTAGACAAAAATGTCACAGGAGGCTTTTCTTGAAATATGTTAATAAAGTTGTGCAATACAAGGACCATAAAACAAACTAGTACGTACTCGTGCGATGCACGGGACATAGATAGTAAATGAAATATTTAAGTCTAAAAAACAATAGGATTATAAGTTTTTTTCCACATCTTTTAACCAACGTTGTTTTTTTAGCAAAACATTAAATATGAGCATGTTAGGGCTAACTTGTAAAATAATTTATATATTATCTCACTAAAACATTTATATCAATAAAAAATTAATTTTTAACATATAAATTTATCCTTTGATATAAGAGAAAGTAACAATTTACTTATTCTTGTTCACCATATAATATTTATTTATTATTTTAGTATATAATAAAAAGGAATAATGTTAAATAGTGTAGTAGAATTGTTATAAAATTATATGAATTATTTTTTTTTTACAATATGGATTTAATATCTTTTATGATTTGATAATATAACTATAATATATTCTTAAATGATATAATGATTTACTTTAGTATAGCTAGAATGCTGGTTGCAGATAAAAAAAAAATTATTAGATGCATCCAACATTTTGCTATAAGATAAATGTTTTCTCATTATAATGAGTTTTTTATCCATCATATTCGTCTATACATCTAATAAATTAGATGCAGCCAACATTATGCCATAAGATAAAAGGTTTCCTCGGAGCGGGATGCATGTCACATGTCATCTAAACTTTTTAATTTTTTTTAGTTTGTTACTTTTAATTATCACAAATTTAACCGTGTGAATTGATTTACAACATACTCGACATTCAATTTTACAACATATTCTACATCTAATTAAGACTGATTTTTATTTGCTAATGATTTATAAAGTTTGATTATTACCAAACATGTTGCTTATTGATTTATAAAGTTTGATTATTATTTTGACCAAACAGGAAAGGTGAACTTCTTGGATCAAAGTTGTTAATCTAAACAAACATAAAATTTTTTCATATAATTTTTTTAGCCTTTATCAGTTTGTAGCGTTTTACCAGTGTAGGAAACATTTTCATGATTTTTTATTTATTCCACGATTTGTTGATTCATTACAGCTTTGAACAATCTATGAAAATTCTTAAGCCGTCTTCTGACAAAATATGTATGGAGTTATGTGTTCGTGTCTCATAAGTCACAAACATAATGAATAACATTACAAATTATTCATTCAAACTTTTATTCATTACGAATATATTAAAATAGTTTATATAACAGCCATTAAATACCACTTTCAATATATTTATAAATAAAAAGTACATAAAATTTCTGGTGTGTTCAAATTTAAATAATTTTCGATGGGCTCAATTTTAAATCATCCAGACATTTGGTCAAACGCATAGGTGTGTTCAAATTCAAATCATTGGCATTTTGTTCGGTAGAAATGTAAAATCATCTAGCATGGTACTGTGATGTGTATAATATATATACATATTCAGATTTAAATCATTGGCATTTTGTTCGGTAGAAATGTAAAATCATCTAGCATGGTACTGTGATGTGTATATATATATATATATATATATATATATATATATATATATTATATTTATATATATAATTTGTTAACAAATAGTATGTACTTTATAAACATAATAATAATAATTTCACAAAATAATATGTGCTTTTAAAAAAATTATGGTAAGTTGTATTGAAAAGTTGTACTGTCATATTATTTATGATGAGTTAACAAATTCGGCCAAATTTTTGCAGAATAAAATGATGTAATATACTTCTTAAATATATTATTTTTTATTTGTTATTCTCTATCTTTGTCTCATATTTGCTCATTTCCTACGTGATATTATGGTAATTTATACTATACAATTTTTTTTTATAGCATCATTTATTTAGAAAATAAAATAGACGAAATCCTTATCTACCGAAAATGATTTCAAGAGTCCACATAATTCGTACTTTCCTATGATTTCAAGAGTCTGTATAATACGAAATCTGTATAAACTATACACCAGATTATTTTAAAAACGAATCATGTGGGAATGTCTCACGTTATTTAAATTTCAAATCTGCCCGATAAAATCTGCCTTATTGTTTTGGCTTTATGTTCAATTTGTGAAAAAACCGATTTTATGGGATTTTTTTTTTTTACTAAACCTGTGTTATAGGATAAAACAATTAAATAAAATACTTGACGAAAATAGCATGCATTAATTACCTTTGACTTTTATGCTTACTATTTTTAGTAAATAGAATGACTTTTAATATAAGTATAGATGCTTTGGGGTGCCCCAGATTATTCAATCTCGCATACTCCAGATAATGCAGTTTTTATCCCGACCTAAGATTAAGATGCGGGCAGTATTATGTATAACAAACACAAGATAAGCCTTGGATAAATGGAGTTATCCTATCTAATCCCTCCAACTAAATGTGATTGAAGGGGATAAAATGTGACCTGAATTTATGGTTTGATTTGAATGGTTTTATTTATGTAACTTGTTACTTCCAATTGAAATTATTGTCTTGCAATCATATTGTTCACCATGGATAAGAATTAAAAAAAA
>CACSLK010035018.1:3030609-3046640 GCA_902706635.1 Striga hermonthica
AAATTAATTTGAACAAATTAATAGAATAATAGAGAAATAAAAAATATATACCTTCACATCATGAAAAATGAAATCATGCCCGTTGACTTTTGCTGCATTAGATTGATAATATCGAGTGTAGTGTCTGACTAATCGGAGCCTTGCAGTCTTATTCTTGTTTTTGGCCAAGAATGTCAAATTGTTAAAAATGGATGTCATTGCTGAATAGAGAAAATGAGGAGATTTTTTTTTTTTTTTTTTGGTGTTTGCTGAAAATTGCAATGATAAATTGTGAATGAATGTTGCTCATATTTATATGGTTTCAGTATGGTCAAAATCGGTGCATTTAATATATTTAATTCAATATATAATATTATGTGCATAAATCAAGGGATAATCAAATCCATCTAATATATTTAATTTAATATATAATATTATGTGCATAAATCGACCTCTTTTTCATTCATTTTCGGAAACTGTAATTGACATTTAATAATAATATTATTATGTATAAATAATGTGCTAAAATCATGGAATAATAATATTTCTCTATTTTTTTAATTTATAAAACAAATTTGATTTTTTCCCGCCTTGTTGAAATGTTGGATTTTGATTTAAATGTATTCTTCCCTCCTTGTTGAAATTGAACAGTTTAATATTTATATTTATAACATAACATTACATTAGTATTAATTTTATATTCTTATTAAATAATGAGATGATGAAATTGTTTACTGATTTGTATATTATAATTATTTTTTGCAGGTTCAATTCAAGGCTGAAGGGCGGTTAATTAAATGTTTATTTGTAATTTGTAATAATTTGTAATGTTTTTTTAATTTTTGTATATGTTTTGTATTTTTCAATTTTCTCTGAAATATTCATTTTTAGAGCAAAACCTAAAATTTTAAGAAAATGACTGATTATAATTTTATTAACTAAATAAATGTTTATTAGTAAATGACATATTTAATTTAATTTAATTTAATAAAATAAAAACGTAACTTACAATTTTTAGTACTGACTAATATAATGCTTTTTAGTAATTGTAACATTCAATACACAACATAATCAAAGCTTCTGTATTTATAGAAAAAAAAAATCAATAAACTAACATGTAACGTTTTTAGGCGGGAAAGTGAAAATGTTTTTATTAAATTTTTATTAAATGCGGATTAGCCCACAATTATATATATATAGATGTTTTAAATATTGTATCGTACCGGCCAGTATTATTAGTAATGCCGGATACCGGTGGTCCGACCGTTACGGTTACACTCTAGGCCAAAACACCAGTTTATACTGGTTCCATACCGGAAAATATCGGATTTACCGGCAAATACCAGTCAAAATACTTGTTCATGCCGATTTTTTTTAAATATTTTTTTAATATATTTTCATTGATTTATTTATAAAAAATAAAAGTTTTACAGTTCATTTTAATATTTTTACATTGCTATTAGATGTTAATTAATTTTAGTATTAATTAAAGTTAGTTTTATACATTATTTATATTAATAACAAATTAATTTAATATTTATTAAAACCAGTAAAATAAACGGTAAAACCGGTTGAACTGTATACTCTGATATGATGATCGTTACCGTATTAAATAAACAACAATATTTGGGATCTTCTACTAGAATTTATAATTTAATATCTCACGGTCTTATAGGGTCGGGACAATTAATTCAAATTAAACAAATCCATTCAAATAAGAAAGAAAATAATTAAAAAAATGGCTCAGTTTTCAAACATATGGAGGTAGTGTTCATCCACTCAAATCCAGCTCCTCAACAAAGTCAAAATTTAAAAAAAAAACTCCATAAATCCCAAATGCCAAATTAAATAAACAAAAGTTAGCCACACCCACCACTGTCACGTGTGCGATTTGGATCAACCAACAGATTAGTCGGGACATAGCTCCAAATACTGTGGCTGGCTATCAAAAATAAACAAAAGTTGCCCAATTAAATAGAAGAAGCTTCCATAAATCCAAATACCAAAATAATAAATAAAAGCTACCTGTTATAATATAAGCAAGTGGATGAAGCACGTGACATTTGTAGGAATGTGAATAGTATATGTGGTATGAGTATAAATTATTTGTGTGTATTAGTGTCGGTAGAATTTGCCTATAAAAGACAATGCATACGTATTGAAAGATTGCACATATTGAGAAGAAAGAAGAAAGAAAGAAAATTCTGTATAATTTTTATCCGGTTTCTATTTTGTGTTCTTTATCTTTTCCGTTTTTATAACACTGTCCAATAAAATAAAAGAAGCTTCCATAGAAATTTTTGACCTGATCATTTGTTTTGACCGCCACTACCTCTTGATTAAGTAAGTCCTTTCCCTCTCTTTCTATAAGTAGACTTTATACTTTTGTCTCACTTCCACTTTTCTTTTGATTCAAACTTACTCTCAAGAAAACAACTCATACAAAGTTACAAACAAAGACATTCTCATCTCTCATAACCCTCCAAAAACATCAAACAAACAAAGCTTCAAATGTTCATTTGCGGTAGTGGAAGCTTCAGTCGCCAAGATCACGATGACGAGGAGCACGAGGCCTACGGCAGCGCGTGCCCCACCCCCAAGCGGTCCAAAAGGAGCACGAGCTTTTGCAAGATCATCGGCAAGGACAATAGCAACAAGAATCGGTTTGCTGATCGTGGCCTCGACAAATTCTACGCCCTCCTATCCGACTTAGACAACAAGAAGCAAAAGATCTACACGCAAAAGGGCGCCGAGGACATTTCCTTCGTCCGCTTCGTCTACACGGGCGACTCGAACCGGGCCAAGCCCATCGTGGTCAAGGTCAACAAGGAGAAAAAACCCGACCGGAATAAATCGTTCGAGAAAAGCGCGTCGGGTATTATAAGTCAAGCCAGCATCAAGGCAACAACACCTATTAGTACTCCGAAAGAGGAAGTAAATAATAATGATCAAAAGCCGCGAAAGAAGAGGAGATGCTTTAGGTGCAAAGGGAGTTTCATCAAGATGGATAGCTTGATGCGGCCTTGTTTCTACTTACCGGTGATTTTCGTGTTGGTTTTGGTGTTTTTGTCGATTTACGGACGGTCGTTTGCGATTATGTGCACGTCGATCGGGTGGTATGTGGTGCCGAGCGTTGGTGGTGTCGGCCCATCGTCGGGCGACAGGAAACCGAAGAGGAAAAAGGAGTATTCTGTTGCGCAAAATCGGGGGCCATCTTCTCCCAAGAGTGTCATAAATGGGCTTGTGGAGATAAAAAAAATAAATAAATAAAACCCAATTTTGACAATGAATATACAAGAGAAGAGCATAATATGTATTCTGTTGTACATTATGGTACATATATATACTCTCTCTCTCTCTCTCTCTCTCTCTCTCTCTCTCTCTCTCTCTCTCTCTCTCTCTCTCTCTCTCTCTCTCAAATTTGAAGTTAGCCTTACAAGAGGGCATAATTGGTTCAAGTGCACATGAATACTGTTGTAAAAAAATATGTTTTCACCATATATATTACTTTTATTTTTACCATTTAATTGTAAAAAATATAAGTTTGACAAGTACTCGTGTGGTGAAAACATATTTTTTTAGCCCATTATAATTCTTATAATCATAGACCAATTGTTTATATCTCAAGCTTTTGACCAAGAAATGTCACTTTATATTATTATTGAAGTCTAGTACCAAAATAATTTTATTTGTACAAGGGTGTAAATTTTTAGAAATCATTAAATTTAGCCCATTATAATTCTTATAATCATAGACCAATTGTCATTATATCTCAAGTTTTTTATGACAATCGTTTTCTTCGTAACAGTAGAGCTAATAATTTCCTGACAAAAGAATTTGCCGTTTTTATATGTGTTTGAAGACAATGAATATTTCTTCATTAATTCTATTTTAATTATAAAATAACTCTTTCATGACGAATTATATGAAATATGATAATTTTTATAACAAAAACACCACAAAGATATTTGTCACTGAAATTTTAAAAATCTGATAAATAAAATCGTCACTAGAGAAATAATATTTAGACGACAAATAATATTTAGAACGACGAGGTTAAGTTTTTGTCTTAAAACTTGTCTTTTTATGATAAAATAATAGTTTACATGGCAAAATTCTCATAATGAACGTAACGAAATTATCGCTATGAAAGATGATAAAATAACATGACGATACTTATAAATGTTATTAAAAGTGGAACATTTGGTGACAAGTTCGAATTTTGTCAACTATACTTTGTATGACATTGTTACGGTGACGATCTCTGTGACGACAAAATTTCGTCATTAATTTACTTTTGTGACGAAAAAAAATGTTCACATGACGATTTTTATCGTCATGTTTTTTATTTTAAATTTCTTGAATATAAATAATAGAATATATAATAAACGCCGTTCAAAACGTTTTTAGAGATTTTTTCATGTTACATTGTGCTAGGTGGCAACCAAATTAAACAATGGAAACCGTAGAATTGGAAGAAATATTAAGGTCTCGTTATATGGAACCATTTCATCGAAATTTGTAATTTGTCAGATCATCATGTAAAGTCGGGCACAAGAAGGCCAAACTAAAAATTAACGAATAATTTTGAGGAAAGGGAAAAATAGATAGGAGAAAGAGAGAGAGAGAGAACTCAAAGATGGTGGGTTGCTTCGCTTGCTTCGATGGTGGAAGTAAGCAACGGAGACGAGAAGAAGAACGTCTCGCCTCCGAACAAGCTCGATCGAAAGCCGCTGAAGCTGCCCAGAAAAGGTTTCGATTTCTTTTCGCTTCCTTTTTATTTTCGTTTATAAATTATATGATGCGCATTAATTTTTTTTTTTTGTTCCTCAATCCTCATTATCGATTAATTTTTCTGATACGGAAACATTTTCCGGTGGTATTCGATATCGGAGAAAGAGGGATGGGAATCGTTGGTTGATAGATCGATGATTACAGATTCCTAGGAAACAGGAAAGGAATGATTTTGGAGCTAAATAGAATTTGTTTTCGAGTCTGGTGTATAGATTAAATGGGTTTTTGTTTGTGATTATGATTGTTCTTATTATCGATTTTTATCTTCTCATTATATGTTTTATGTGTTGTTCTTGGGGATATTTTCTTATGTCAGACCAAACACTGCTGCAAGTTTCATGTGCATCTTAGTTGAAATGAACTGATTTGAGTTACTTTTAATGGCGTAAAATTGGAAAATGAAAGAAAAAGAAGGATATTGATTTGAGATATGTTCTAATCATTCTTCTAGTTAACTGGCTTATTGTATCGTTGAGCACCTCATGAATCTTTTATGCTGTTTTGTGGGACTCTCGTACTACTTTGATTGTTGAAATTGGTGAGATTTCGGATGGAACGGTATTGAATATTTGAATGGTGGTGGTTTGTATTATCGGAATCGAATGGTGGTTATTTTGCATTATGAAAGGAATAGAGTTCACAGTTTATTCATATTTATTTATTAAGATTTATATAGTTTGATTCCTGAGAGACAATAGAGATGTGTAAAAGAACGTAGAGGTTGAGCTATAAAAATTCTATGGATTCAAGCGAGTGGCTTCTTGCATGGCAATTTCCACTGTTTATGTTAACAGATAAATTTGTTGAAATTCATTAGATATTGCATTAAAATTGTCTCATTTCATATACCTTAATATTTATGTCCTTATGCAATGAAAATCTGACAAGAAAATAAGCTACTTGTGGTATAGAAACAACAGACACCTTGGATGTATGCTCTTAAATGGGATGATTTACAAACTTCTCCTGAGATTAAGTCTAATCCCAAAAGAAAACACATATGTTTTAAGAAATTAGAAATACCCCCTTTGAGGTTGTGTTTACCTACAAAATCATCTCCCTTTCGGGAATGCACTGTTGTAAGACGTTGATAAATGTCGGGGATTTGTGTGATTTTAGAAGATAGTAATTCAGTTTTTTGAAGTTATGCTAAGCCTCAGGGTATTATAAAAAATATATTATAATTTCCAGATCCATACATAAAAATTCCCAGACGAAGGGAGCTTGCTGTGTAAAACAACAGTCCTTGAACACATGTTATCTTGAACTATAAAGTTCACCTTTTTTTATATTTTGGGCCTCTGGAGTAAGGCTCCCTGAAAAGGCTTATAGCTTTGTTAGTAGTTTACCTGCTAAATCGCCATGATTGTATGACTAATTGCAGAAGGGACCATATTTCGGGGCAGCTCTTGCGCATTTTCTTGTGTTAGGGTATCATATTCAAAACTTCTGTAATTTGCTCTTTGCGGTTGCAGGCAAGAGCAATTTGAACAATCGGCAGCAGGAAGAGCTGCAAAAGCCCAGCTTGCGGCTGCTGCAAAACATAATGCAAACACCAATAAGGGCGAACCAGTTCTTAAGGTATAACTGTACTCACACGAATATCTTTCTCTTTTACCGTTTGGAGGTGATGTTGCGTTGTTTCGGGAATATGGACTTACCTTTTGTGATATTTTTTCTTATATTGTTGCTCTCACTCTCTCTCTTTCTCTCAATTCTGAGTCAATGCTCCAAATTTGGAAAATGTCGTATATTCTTTACCTTCTATATTCACACAACTGTTGCAATTGGGGAGTTTGATACAGGCGTTGGAATTATCCTAGTCTCACACTTTACAATATATAATAACAAAAAACATACTAGTACTCAGATTTGATATGTCAATTTGATGTTTGTGTTTCATTATGTAATTGCAGTGGCAGGTGGGATGAGGCTCTCGGTTGGCGGGCTTCTATTGCATACGGTAACAATGTGGAATCGTTATTTTTCTTTTTATATGTTATGAGTCATCTTCTTGTCAATGGATGTTTTGGTGGTATGATGAATCATTTGCGAAATCCCATCAGAGAAATTTAGACAAGAATATATTCATATGTTCATTTTGTCGTTGTAACTTGTTAAGAGTCCTTTTACAGAAGTACGAAGTCAGCGGTTGTACTCTTTGAGGAAGATAATTTTGTCACTGTAGACATCGAAATTTTAATATTTTATTAATTAATGTCTTTATTTATTTTTGGACATAAATCCAAGATAAATAAGATATTAATTAATAAAGTAATTATTTCTTGCCCACCAAGTTAAATCTTAGGATAAGGAAAGAGATTATATCAAATCTTAGGAGAAAGAAAGAGATTATGTCAAATCATGAAGGACCAATCAAATTGAAGTTTTCTTCTCCAAGACTCTCTCTCCTACACCTATAAATAGGGCTCTTCTCAATCCCACAAATCACACCTCAAACACCTCAAACACCTAAAAAATATCAAACACATCTCAAATATTAAAATATCAAATTCAAGGGCTCTCAAGAACCCTCTTGAAGATTTGAAGAAGTTCTTGAAGAGCCGCTCGAAGTTAATTCAATGAAGAAGAAGGCCAAGAAGAAGAAAAAGAGATGGTGGTCCTCCAATAAAGAGGCGACATCCATTCCTCTCAAATCATTCAAGAACATCAACGACGTTCAAGCAACATTCAAGTCGCGTTCGTTGAGAGGTTCAACCAACATAGCGTTTGATCCGGGAAAAAGCTATCAAGCCCTCGAGTCAACGTTATTCAAGTCAAAGTCCATCTTTCAAGAAGATCAAAGAATCAAGTCCTCCAAAAAGACTTCTTCAATCAAGTCAAGGCCTAACATTTAATACGGGAATAAGTCATTCGACCCCTAAATTAATGTTAGAGAAATTCAAGACTAAGCCCGAAGGAGATTCAATAATCCATCTTTCAAGGTCTCAATCCCAAATTCATGAAGAGAAGAATCAGAGGAGATAAATAGAGATTGTACCCGCATATCTTTTGATCAAAATAAATCAAGTTGTACAGAAATTTTATGTTTTCCATAAAATTTGTTGTCACAAATTTGACACGCCCGGTGAGACATTCTCTACCTTTCATCTCTTCTCTTCATATCAAGTTCGAAGATCTTTGAAGATGCATGGAGACCTCTTTGAAGAAATTGTACAAGGGGGCAACTAAGGATGATGTCTCATCAAGCCATGAAGTCTTCATCCGAATGGAACAAAAAGTGGTCTTCCATATTCTTCTCAAATTCTACGGGGGCAATTTACATGGAAAGCTCCATCAAATCCTCAAATTCATATGCTCCTTGATACGAGCCTAAACTATCTACATATCAGGCCAAATTAAAGACTCCTTGATACGAGTATAAACTGTCTACAAATCAAGCCAAATGAAGAACTCCTTGATATGAGTATAAAAGAGGCGACATCCATTCCTCTCAAATCATTCAAGAACATCAACGACGTTCAAACAACATTCAAGCCGCGCTCGTTGAGAGGTTCAACCAACATAGCGTTTGATCCGGGAAAAAGCTATCAAGCCCTCGAGTCAACGTTATTCAAGTCAAAGTCCATCTTTCAAGAAGATCAAAGAATCAAGTCCTCCAAGAAGACTTCTTTAATCAAGTCAAGGCCTAACATTTAATACGGGAATAAGTCATTCGACCCCTAAATTAATGTTAGAGAAATTCAAGACTAAGCCCGAAGGAGATTCAATAATCCATCTTTCAAGATCTCAATCCCAAATTCATGAAGAGAAGAATCAGAGGAGATAAATAGAGATTGTACCCCCATATCGTCTGATCAAAATAAATCAAGTTGTACAGAACTTTTATGTTTTCCATAAAATTTGTTGTTACAAATTTGGCACGCCCAGTGGACATTCTCTACCTTTCATCTCTTCTCTTCAAATCAAGTTCGAAGATCTTTGAAGATGCATGAAGACCTCTTTGAAGAAATTGTACAAGAGGGCAACTAAGGATGATGTCTCATCAAGCCATGAAGTCTTCATCCGAATGGAACAAAAAGTGGTCTTCCATATTCTTCTCAAATTCTACGGGGGCAATTTACATGGAAAGCTCCATCAAATCCTCAAATTCATATGCTCCTTGATACGAGCCTAAACTATCTACATATTCAAATGCTCCTTGATACGAGCCTAAACTATCTTCATATCAGGCCAAATTAAAGACTCCTTGATACGAGTATAAACTGTCTACAAATCAAGCCAAATGAAGAACTCCTTGATATGAGTATAAACTATCTACCAAGTCTCAAATTCATATGCTCCTTGATATGAGCTTAAACTGTCTACATATATAATGCTCCTTGATATGAGCTTAAACTATCTACATATGCTCCTTGATATGAGCCTAAACTATCTATATGGCTCATTGACACGAGCATAAAAAGTCTTCATATCAAGATCTCCTTGACACGAGAATAAAAGGTCTACATAACAAATTTGAAGGCTCCTCGACACGAGCATAAAATGTCTACATATCAAGATCTCCTTGACACGAGAATAAAAGGTCTACATATCAAACTTGAAGGCTCCTTGACACGAGCATAAAATGTCTACATATCAAGATCTCCTTAACACGAGAATAAAATGTCTACATATCAAACTTGAAGGCTCCTTGACACGAGCATAAAATGTCTACATATCAAGATCTCCTTGACACGAGAATAAAATGTCTACATATCAAATTCGAAGGCTCCTTGACACGAGCATAAAATGTCTACATATCAAGATCTCCTTGACACGAGAATAAACGCTCTACATGGAAAATTTAAAGGCTCCTTGACACGAGCATAAAATGTCTACATATTTGAAGGCTCCTTGACACGATCATAAAATGTCTACAAAATTGAAGACTCCTTGATATGAGTATAAACTATCTGTCAAATCAAATCAAAGCTCCTTGATACGAGTTTAAACTATCTACAAATTATGTCAAATGAAGAACTCCTTGATACGAGTTTAAACTATCTACAAATTATGTCAAATGAAGAACTCCTTGATATGAGTATAAATTATCTACAAATCAAGTCAAATGAAGAACTCCTAGATAAGAATTTAAACTATCTACATGTCCAAACCAAATTCAAAATTTTGAGACTCATTCACTACCAAGACATTTTGTCCGTGAACAAGTCTCAAGGGGGCATTTGTAGACATCGAAATTTTAATATTTTATTAATTAATGTCTTTATTTATTTTGGAACATAAATCCAAGATAAATAAGATATTTAATTAATAAATTATTTATTTCTTGTCCACCAAGTCAAATCTTAGGATAAGGAAAGAGATTATATCAAATCTTAGGAGAAGGAAAGAGATTATGTCAAATCATGAAGGACCAATCAAATTGATGTCTTCTTTTCCAAGACTCCCTCTCCTACACCTATAAATAGGTCTCTCCTCAATGCCACAAATCACACTTCAAACACCTCAAACACCTTCAAACACCTCAAACACCTCAAACACCTCGAAGTTCATTCAATGAAGAAGAAGGCCAAGAAGAAGAAAAAGAGATGGCGTCCTCCAATAAAGAGGCGACATCCGTTCCTCTCAAATCATTCAAGAACATCAACGACGTTCAAGCAACATTCAAGCCGCGTTCGTAGAGAAGTTCAACCAACATAGCGTTTGATCCGAGAAAAGCTATCAAGCCCTCGAGTCAACATTATTCAAGTCAAAGTCCATCTTTCAAGAAGATCAAAGAATCAAGTCCTCCAAGAAGGCTTCTTCAATCAAGTCAAGGCCTAACATTTAATACGGGAATAAGTCATTCGACCCCCAAATTAATGTTAGAGAAATTCAAGACTAAACCCGGAGGAGATTCAATTGTCAAATCCATCTTTCAAGGTCTCAATTCAAATTTCATGAAGAGAAGAATCAGAGGAGATAAATAGAGATTGTACCCGCAATATCATTTGATCGAAATAAATCAAGTTGTACATAAAGTTTTATGTTTTTCATAAAATTTGTTGTTACAGTCACATGATAGGATAACCATGAAGCTGGATCTTGATTTTATTGTTTTTTTTTTTTTTTTTTTTAATGTTATGTTCCTACCCTTGATCTAGTTCACACCTTCTAGTGACATTTTCCATTAAGTTTCAGAAACTTGATATCTTGAGCTTCGTAGTTTATAAGAATTCTACTTGAAAACAAGCTATACTTGTAGGACTTGGCGTCTGGGAAGAAATGAAGATTTTGGGAGTGAGAATGGATATGAGATGAAGAAGTAATAACTAATGTTGATGTGGTACAGAAATAGTAAAAGCTGTAAAATAATGATTGGTAATTAGAAGTATGTAAGTTAATGAATAGTGAACTTGATAGGGAAATGTGTAACGATGGTTGTTTCTAAATAAAAAAAATGTATTGATAAGATTTTGGAAAAAGTAAAAATAAAATGTTGAATTTTCTGAAATTCGGGTGTAGACCAACAATTCTCAGTTAAATAAATTAAAAAAAAAATATTATCTGTGATGGAATTAAAATGAGTTCCCTTTTTCACATCCAATTGCAGACTAAATTTTTCTTGAGTTCCGTTTCAATTTCTTTCCATAGTGAGCATGCTTGATGATGTGTATTTTATGTGTTTTGACTTGTGGTCTCAAGCCTCAGTCGACTCCTGATTGCACGAATAATGGCCTATTCAATATTTCTGTTCGTTTTTCACTGGTTTGTATAAATGCTCATTCTTACATAGATGATTGTTTCCACCCTGCAGGGCAGTAGACTACTATGGTTCGCTGTCCGTGTATCTATATATCTGAAGTGATCATCCTTAACGAACTATTCTCGTGATTAAGTCTACAGATATGAATAATCTCTGTATTCTGTTTTTTCTCTTACTCAATGAGTTCTCTTTTGTATGGAGGATCTTTTGTATGCTTGGTTTCATAAAGAGATTGAATACTAAACACCTTTGTATAAACATGTAATAGGTTCTGTAATCTATTTGTAAATGATTTAACAAGTTTTAATAGGTGATTTTGTATAATACGGAGGGGCGCAGGAGAGGTGAAACAGCAGTCAGCGGGTGATTGCAGCGGTGGCGATTTGAGAGTTACAACCGACAAATGGGGAGGATGATGGATTTATGAATAATTGTATTTTCTAAAAAAAAAAATTAAATATGAGTATTTAAGTTCATTCCATAATTATATTTAAAAAAAAAATATTGTAAGAAAATAGAAATTGGAATTAATCAGAAATCTATATCTATATATATATTAAAAGCCAACCTATTTACCAAAAATAGTAGCAAGAAAAGTCAACACACATTTAATGCATACTTTATTTAGAAATTTTTTACTATATACATTAAATGTTTGCATATTTACATTTACTATCCAGATATGATCTTAAAGATTTTTTCCTTAAATAATTTATGCAATGATTTTATTGATATCCATTATAATTAATATTTGTCGAGTGATATTTTTTAACCTTTATTTAATTATATAAAACTAATATTTTTTTAAATGATTAAATGATTAGATAATAAAATTATATTAGTTATTCTTTAAAATTTTGACATGTTATTTATTTGTATATGATTGTCAACTATGATAGTGTTTTTATCACTTTTTTTAGTTATATTTCAAAAATGAACTTATTGTAAAATATTTTTCTATTGCATAGTATGTTAAATAAACTATAAAGCCTTAGGATGAAAATTAGAAAAAACTCTTGATTATGTAAGGGATTTATTTTTTGGCAATTGCTAAATCATTTTTTAAAAAAAAAAATTATTATGAGAAAACTGAATTTTAAAAAACATGTCTGTGTATTTTGTAAATATTTATACTAAAAATTTTATTTTGAATTTCATTACATAAAGAAGACTACTTCTATAACTTTTATAAATAATAATAATGACATTATAAATAATAATAATTACATTATATGCCTATAAATTTTATAATAAAATAATAATTGAGTATTATATGGTGAACAAGAATAAATAAAATTTTTATTTTTTCTTATATCAATGAATAAATATGTATTCTAAAATCAAATAAATATTAGTATGACGTGTTAGCAGAATTATATATTAATTAACATATTAATTTTTTGGCTTAAATAAACACCACTTATTAAAAGATGTGAAATATGGATGATCCAAGCCTATTATTTTTTTGTCTAGACGTACAAATCCTATAGAAATAATTGATTTATTATATGTATCACGTGCATCGCACGGGGTATGCACTAGTAATATTTATTTATCAGTGTTTTTCAAAATAAGTAATATGGAATTAATGATTGAAAGAAGAGAGAAGATCTCAATATAACTTTCATGTCTTAGTTATACGTAATTGGAATTGATTATCTTCTATAGCTTATTGGAAAAGAAAAGATATTAGAGATTAAAAAGAGCAAGAAATGAAAAGATATTAGAGAATAAAAAGAGCAAGAAGAGCTAGAGATTTAATAGGAGATTACATACTTAGTCTCTTACTATATTTTATATGGTATGTGTTTAATTGTCTTCATCTACTTGTAGGAAAAATGAAGAGGAATTCGATAAGAAAAGGAAGAGACTCGTGTGAGATTTGAGAGATGAGAAACATGAGGATGAGAGCTTGAGAAATCGAGCAAGAATAAAGAAAATACATTGAGCAAGAAGATATTTTCAAAAGTTAACAAGGAAACAAAGAAAGAATGTTCCGCAATATTCAAGAGAGCGAGAGACACAATTAAATCTGAAGAACTTGAGTAAGATATTCGTGCATGGTGACTTACAACTTACAAGGCATGAATATTGAGTTTCCATTGACGAACCAGTTGATCAAAAAGATTTGGAAATTTTCACGTTTTGTGGTCAACTTTAAAACATATCCTCTCCATTCGGAAGAGATAAAGGTCAAATAAAATTCAAGAAATATATGATCTTCAAAACATATTTTCTCTATCCAAAAAAGATAAAGTTAAAGACAACTAACATACAATTTAAGAAAAAAAAAATGGTATTAAAAACCAAACTGGACCGATCAAATTGACCGGGAACTGGCTCTCATATTTGTCTGGTTCAATGCATTAAGCCGTTAAGTTAAAAATCGGCTGAGAATCGTTTAAACCAGTTCCAAATAGATTTAACCGGTGAACGATTTCAGTTCCAACAGTTCAGCGTCTTGCGTGCAGTTTGGTTCGTTTTGCTCTCTAATGAACTCTGAAATCCTAGTAAAAATAAAATAATTCACAAACATAAAAATGTCAAAACTTGTATAAAATGAGTCAAAACATCCCCTAGTAAATTTATAGGAAAGTTGTTGAACTTCGGTCGCCGTGGCCCTCGCAAGATGGACTGATGTTGGGCTGCCGATGCCTCTCTCTCTCTCTCTCTCTCTCTCTCTCTCTCTCTCTCTCTCTCTTCGTGTTTTTCACTTTTTTCTGTTTTTACTGCTTGCAACGACTATTATTATTTTTGGTAAGTGGAATGGTTTTTAAAATCAAAACGGAATTATTAATGGAGAGACATTTTTTTTTTTTTCCAAATGGTAAATATGATTAAATTAATTTTAAAGAAAGTACAAATGGTAACCAACTTGTTACAAGGATCATCTAGTAAAACTATCATTATCATCAACTCAACCCAACCCAACCCAACATAATAATTAAAAATTATTTCTCTCTCCACCTACACAATTCACCTTACTACCAAATTTATCTTTATCTCCAACTCAATTTAATCTAAATATTTATTTTAGTTTAGTTTATCTAAAAATCAATTGTGTTCTAAAAGATATCAGGTGTGGTCTCTATTTATAGAGAATAAAAAAATATGAATTTTAGTATTTATTTTTATTTTATTTTTTTAAACAAAAAATTACTTTTGGCGAATAAAAAAGAGACAAGTGTTACATTTTAAAATCCAATTGGTTGCAACCTTGGGTCACAATGTGACCTCGGTTGGCGACCCTTCCTTTTTTTTTGATTTTTTTTATTGTTTTAAATTGGTGACCTACTCAATGGGGTCACTGATAAAAGTAGCCTAACAGAAAAAAATAGAACTATGGGGGAGTTACTTTAATATAAGAGTTCCCGTTAACAGGAGTCGTCCCTATGACAAACTCACAAACTACGGATACAAAAACTCCATAAAGGTGACTAAACTACTCCATAACTGAAACTAACAAACTCCACTAATGGAGACTAACAACCAAAAAACAGCGAAACAAAAACAAAAAAGGAAATAACAAACTAACAAATCAATCAAATTAACTAAAAACTAAAGCTCTCCCGACTACCAACAAGCACGACTCGCTTCACCAAGAAGCATCGACTTCCCAGGACGGCCAAACAAAGGGAAAATGAATTACCAATGAAAGAATACTAGATTTGGACACTCCAATACTCTAGACGACTATGGCTACTCAAATCTCAAGGAACAGGTCGGATGCAATCTTGAAACTCGGCGACCAAACAGCTGATAGAGACCGGATGAGATGGCCGCCAACACCAGTTTGATGTAGGATTGTTCAATCGGTCGAAATTGAACAGAACTGACCGAAATTTCGGTTTGTCCAACCTGAAAACCGAAAACTAAATCAAATCTTATGGCTCAGTTCGATTCCAAACAGAAATTCATCGATTGGATTGGTTCGGTTATCGTGTATCCGATTTACAAACATAATAATAGCTAGCTACTTAATAATTTCACCAAAACTAACTAAAATGCGAGAAACACCGATGGATCCTTCGACCGACTCACAGGTGCTGCGGAGGAGGGAGCCTGATAAGGGATCACACCGGAACTCTCATTTTAGCTTTCCATGCCCTTCTTCGGGCCACTTCGAGCTATGACGCGGAGATTTAAGCGCTTCATATCGGTCTCCAGGCTGCTACATCTATCTCTACTCACATTTAGATTGAGTTGGATGTTGCAACTGTCGCCACCCTGTTGACCTCGGGCCACCAGGGCTCGTGTAGATACAACATCCACTCATGCACATCAGATCTACACTCCAGTCGGTCCGTCACCGGATCTAGCATATTTTTCGAGAGATGAACCTTCCCGTCGACTTCCTTGCTAGCCTCGACGCCTCTAACCCCCAGAGCGGAACTTTTGGCTCTGATGACGCCCCGCTTCACCTCCGCACCCTTGTACGAATGGACCAGAACGGCTACCCCTCGTTCAGCTTCGGTAGCCTTTAAGTTGCTTAATTTTCTTTTGCTTTTTAGATTTTTTTCTTTTTCTTTTCTTTTTTTTTTTTTTTTTT
>CACSLK010035018.1:3046647-3071722 GCA_902706635.1 Striga hermonthica
TTTTGTGTTGTTCCTTTAAATTACTTAATTTTCTTTTGCTTTTTAGATTATTTTTTTAGTGTTGTTCTTGTATTGCTAACCCTTTGGTGGGTCAGAGTGCCTGTTTGGACTCCCTACAACCCAAGTTCAAATTCCCCTTTTCGGTAGACTTTCGATTTTTTGTTTCTGTATTTGGTCGAGTGTAGACCTTTTAAACCTTTGCCCTTTTAGGGTTTTGATTATGTATAGCTTAGGGATCCCACTTTAATCCCACATCCTTAAAGAAAAGATCATGGCTACTGGAATCTAGTCACAGCCGAGTTCCAAATCTTCTAAAACTCCAAGTCCTAATACGTTAATCTCAATTTCACATAATTGCACATCCAATTGTTTCAACAAAAGAGCATAATTCATGTAACAGCAGTAGGACAATTAAAAATTTACTAGCAACAAATACAAATAAAATTATAATCCAGCCATTGCCAAAAAGGAGAAACTGGAAACAAGTCTTTGGACACAATATAACAAAATCTCAAGGTCAAATCTTGATTCCCAAAAACTAACAAGTAAAATGTTCAATCAAAAACATAAACAAAACTCTTCCCAGATTGTCCAAAAACCTCACAGAACACAATAACTATTGGACCTTGGCCCTCATCACTCTCAGTAAGCAAACAAATGTTGGAAAAAGTTCAACCAGATTAACGATAACGACGAAGGGAGAGTGTCTGGTTCCTCTTCCAAGTGGCCCTTCGGGATGGACGTGCTTTGTGGTGCAGGTGGCCCCTTCCCCTCAGACCTCTGTACTTCTTTCCAGCAGATGTAAGCCCCCGAAGCTCCCTGTGCTTCTGAACCGGGTTGCAAATCCAGTTGATCCTAGGATCATTGCGGATGGTGGTGTGGGCTGGGTCAATCAGGATCACCTCAAAGTATTTGTAAGTTGAATCCTGCAATGCAATCATCACCTTAAATCAAGTGACAATTTTTTCAGGGAAAAAAAAAGGAACATAACTTTTTTCCCTAAGCACAGAACTTTCATATACTTCACCTAGTTGAAGAACGGATACATTACAAAAGGCAATAAAATATTTCAGTACTAAAACACTAGTGAGTTTAAGAATGTAGGCATGGTTACACAATGCAAACCTCATTGATCCAGTAAGAGTTGAGAACCCTTAGACCACCCAATTTCCTTCCGGCACGTTCTTCAGCGACAGATCTCTTGCTACGTTGAAATTTGAGTTGAGTAACACCCTGGTTGGTTGGCTTACCGTACACGATACCCTTGGGCACAGGTCTCTTCCTTCCACCACGTCTAACACGAACGCGATAGATCACATACCCCTGGAAAGAATCAAATTTACATAAAGCACCATATACAGCAAATATGAAATATCAAAAGTGAATGCTCTATTCTACATTAGAGCATTAAATTAAAATATTACTCTGGATACTTAACTAGGATAGCTAAAATCCTTGAAAATAAAATAAAGAAGACATCAGATCAAATAGCCAATTTATTTGGCAGGATGCTGAGTCACCTCAGGAAATAGTGACATGTCGTGGCTGAATGCAGAAATCAACAGCTAAAGATCAACTAGAGAAGATCTCCAAGTCAGACCAGATCTCTTATGAAGATTACCGAACAATAACCATTCACCTACTTGAACTTTTACTCTTATTTTTGGGGCAAAAAAAAAAAATCCTTATTCACTCAACAGTTTTCGAACAAAAACCTCAGTCACATACAAATATATACTCAAGAATGTTCTCGATGTGCAAGCCCAATAATCAACTCTCACTATCAAAACTGACAAAGCACATATAAGAGAATGGCCCTATCAGACTTCCAATTAAATGCTTGCCCAAATCTAACAAGGTACACCAATGTTTTCGAAATTCTATCGATTGTTACTCATCGCACTTCGGTAAGCCTAACTAAAGAATCCTGTATCCAGAAATCCACATTGACTATCTACATTTTAGACCTAGCTAAACAAATCATAAATTCTATAGCTAAGCCACAGATGGGAGAATAGAGATAGTAGGTATGACGAACCACACACAAGTCCAGATCAAATTATAAATGAATAACTTTTACCTAGAAAAACAGTGAAGGGTAATTGTGAAGAAACGCTGATAATCAAGAACAGAAAAAACCAAACTTGTCACTTCAAACAAAATTAGCTCAGTGATCCCTTTCCAGATGTTTAAGAAAAAAACAAAAAAAAACAAACAAACAAATATGAACATGCTCCAGAATCGAAAGCTATACCTGCTTGGCCTTGTAGCCGAGACGGCGGGCCTTGTCGGGCCGGGTTGGGTGGGTTACACGTACAACAGCAGGAAGCTGGCGGTACTCCCAGCAGCGAACCCTAAGCACGAACCGCATCACATCAGATTGCTTCTTCTTCCATAGCTCCGAAATGTAGGTGTAGGCACCTGCGAGCCCACAAAAAAAAAAAAAAAAAAAAAAAAAAAAAAAAAAAACATTAAAATCGGTAAAAAATGAGCAAATGTGAACGAAACTGGATTAGGGTTAGGCTGAAATGTGGAGAAGAAATGTTTACCCATGGTTTTTCGCACTGCACTCGAAGAATTGCAGGGCAAGTGGCGCAGCAGCCATTTTTATACAGAAGTTGATATGAAGTAGGGTTTTGGAAAAGTGAATAAATTGATTTGGGCCTACACCGTATTTGGTCTTATGTACTGTACAACTATTTGTGGGCTAAACTTCCCAAAATTACATAATTAGAATAGTTGGCCCAAAGATGGACTGTCCTTCCAGAACCTGATATCGGTTTTGTAGACTTTGTTTTCTTTTTTCTTTTTTTAAAAGGGGATCAATACTGGTTCCTCAATTTCCTCGGGTGACTCAAACTCGAGACATGGTACACGCCGAGCGAAGGTATGCGCCACTGCGCTAACCCCTCTTCGTCGGTTTTGTAGACTTTGTTAACGTCAAAGGAATGTCTTATTGTTAGCTCATGCTAATACTCTCTTCGGTTGCAAATCAACAAAATGTATGGAAATTACAATACAAGAAGTATAAGTCATATATACAATTTTAAATAATAATCAATTAATGATATAATTGTATCGAACAATGTATTTGGATTTTTATATTTGTAAGAACTGGGGGAAACGGTGCAGACTTATGCATGCACATGAAGTGCACCATAATAGGGTGAGTCTATATGCAACTCAGTGAAGTTCTATCCCAAAATTGATTGGTAGTAGAAGAAGTAATCCACTAAGCTTATAAGTTAAACCTATTTTCCATGTATAATATAAACGATGTGAGACAACTCACAAGTTATATATACTAATAGTATTAGTTAACCCACAACAGTGCTACTCAAATGTAACCAAAACAAAATAATCATAAAAAGTATGCAAAACAGTGCTACTCAAATATGAAAATGTAAACCAAAACAAAAGAATCATAAAAAGTATGCAATCGGGCTAATTACTTCTTAAAAACTGTGAAAAATTAGCTCGGGGGAGTAGAGTGCGCAAGGTATGTTCGAACACCAAAATTAAAAGTGGAAGCAATATAAAAAAATATATGTCTTTGGGGAGCGTCTCACTACCCCTCATAGCTCTTTCATTAATATATCGATTTGTGCACAACGTACAACATGGAATTACCCTAATAGGATTCTCTCCTAATCTAACTAATACTATACCCGACTCTATCAACTACTTCCCTAACCACAACATGTGGACTTCGAAAAGAGCAATGGATACCTCCCAACTATAAAGTACTTAATCCTTATGTACTCAAATTGTTTGTAAAAAAAACAAACTCAGTTCTTCAATGGGAGCAAGAACACTGGAAAACTGAATCGAATAAAAGAAAACAAAACGATCACAAACACTCTAGTCTAGAATCTACTTTTCGTATATTGTTTATTCTATAATTTAAATCAAATATTTACTTCTTAGATAAATTAGTTCTTAGTTTAACTTCCTAGTTTATAATCATCATCAAACTTTGTTAGTCTAGATAATATTTAAATCGTCAATATTTTAATATTTAATTAATTTAATCTCAATCTCTGTAGAATACGATCTTGCTCGTCACTACCTATAACTATGTTGTACACTTGCGGATAGTGAAATAATTAACAAACAACATGCTTGTTTATGATCTTACGAGTTAATAGTACGCAATAATTAACAGAATCTAGTTTATTTACTTGGTTAATCTATATATATATAATTACTAGCTAATAGCATTTAATAAAACCTATTTAATTTTACCTATGTGGCAATTAACCATTTCCCTCCAAAAACCGTTACTTTTAATGTATTTAATATTTTATTTAATTATTAAATAATCAATACTAATCACTTCAAAACAACAAAAATCATTTTAAATTTTTGATTACTAACAGTTGACCGTTCTATACATTGACCGTATAATGTGATTAGATGTTATTATTGTGGTTACATTAAATTCATTTTTTTACAAAAATAAAAAACTTATTTGAAATTCTTAAATAAATAATAAATAAATCACAAAAAAAAAACGTACCCAAATATACATTACATCTAATTAGATAAACGCAATTTAAAAAAAAAAATCCCACTCTTTTAGTTGTAAATTTGGCCTGATAAAAGTGAAAGAAAAATAATTAATCATTATATGCATATAAATAACTCACAATACTTTATTTACATTATATGCATATAAATAACTCACAATACTTTATTTACATTTGTGCAAATGCACAGGGTCTAATACTAGTATAAAATAAAATTATCCTCCACCGTTCCATTCAATACACACAAGTAATACCCCGTGCAATCAATCAGTCAAGATAGACTGTACAATTGACATACAACTGTTCGCGATGGTTGTTCAGTTTCATCTAAGTTGTGAACCAAAGTTCATGTTTTACAAGCAACCAATTATATGATCTGCTGCTCAATCCGAAATGAACCATATCATCCAAATATAAAATATTAGAACGTACTGTTAATTAAAAATGATTCTCATTCAAACGAGAATTATGTCAACAAAAAAGTCAAACTTTTTAGTATACACATTGTTATTACCCGACCTGACGAACCCTGATTAAAACCAAGCCAAAGGATTACTTAACAAATGAGAGTGTAACAACTACCTGTCTAACCTAACTGATTCCATCTCGGTCTAACCCCGAGCGAACGTCTCACATCGGTCCCGATCAACGTCCACATACCGAGATGAATCTCAATCGAGGTCATCAAAATCAAGACTGATAAGACACCCTCATTATGCATCCACATATCAAGGCATTTAATCTGATATCATGTGGGACCCGCTGACAATGCCGCCCACCAAAAGTAGCTTTACATAAAAAAAACATCGTACAAATCCCAATGTTTGTATCCAAAAAGTTATTATAAATAGCTAGTCTGTGTACTTGTACGGGGATCGAACCCTGAATATTTGATCATAAACACGTAACAGCTCATCACAGCTTTTCACCTCGGTTCACCTCGGACCGGGGCCATTTTCTTTGTTTGATTACACAATTTTTGTTTAGTACTCATATCAATTGATCCAGAATCAGTGTAAACTCGTTGTTCTAATCCACATAACAACGGATTGGCGCTAGAAGGAGGGCTTCATGTGATTTGAGGTTACCTCCCATCTTTTGGTTCAAAAGCCTGCGACCCTCCTCTGCTATCCTATTAACAGAAGAGTATGATTTAATATGTCTAATCCTGATCATCCTGGTTACTTGTCTGCAACTGATCGGAGCCGTGGGAGAGCGCAATCCGCCGGACAAACTGCAGCTGTTTCTATCCCTCTGGATTGTACTGTCTTATTTCAAAATCCTGATTTTGCTCGCGGTTAAGCTACCCTGTTAGCTCAAACTATGCCTGTCATATCTATAATCCACCCTGGTCGTTCTATCATCCAACCAACCCTTGGTAATCTCTGTATTCTGGAGAATCAACGACGAGATGATAGACAAGAAGTCTCACACGCTACATCCCACCCACAAAGTCGAGCCTCTCAACGACAACAAGAGAGGGAAACGCGTCAAAATGAGGCACTTAATGTTCCTCCTGTCTTACCTCAAGAAATGACCGCGGAAAGCCACTCCGGACACCGTCAAAGGATGTCACCAAACAGACAACCTCCAATTACCACCCCCATGTGCAAACAGACTTGAGACAACAAATAGAAAGAAACCGGTCAGCTCGGCAAGATTCGACCGAGTTGGAAGTTTTGCGTAGGAAAATTGTCGAACTGAAAAGTCGCCAAAAAGCACAAGAAGACACACCACGACGAGCATCTACCTCGGCGCAAGTTTATTTAGAAGCTGATTCACCATTAGCTCCCGAACTCACTTCGGAACCTGTTCCCGGGAAAGTGACAGTACCGCAAATCGGATTGTACGATGGGACGTTAGACCCTGACGCCCACCTTGGCCATTATACTTCATGGATGGATCTCCATGGCGCGTCAGATGCACTTCGGTGCCGCATGTTCTCTCTCACATTGGGGCCTCGAGCTAAAAAATGGTATCACTCCTTACCTCCTCACTCAATTTGGAAATGGCAACAGTTGAGGTCGGCTTTCCGATCTCACTTTATAGGGGCCCAAGTTTGTCTTGTCCCGAAAGAATCTATTGTCAATATCACTCAAGAAGATGATGAAAGTGTTAAGGACAACATTGCTCGATTTAATGATCGAGTTCAAAATATGGAGCCTTGTCATCCGGAAACATTGCTTGTTATGTCTATAGCCGGGCTGAAACCGAACTCAATATTTCGATGGACGTTGTGTCAAAATAAACCCCATACTTTTCAAGAGTTTTTAGCTCGGACACAACAACATATTATAGCAGAAGAATCCATGTCGGTCCTTGACTTTAATTTTGCCCCGAGTCCCTATAAATCTGGATCAAATGGAGAAGGAAAGAAGAAAAATAAAACTTTCAGTGGGAAACAAGCTAAGACTCAGTCTGGAGGCTTTCCGAGGGGTGATGCTAATGATCCTGAAATCCGAGCTGCCAGACGACAGTATGCCAGCGATCTGAAGTCAGGATATCAAACGGTGTACTCAGCAGGGACTGCCACAATTTATGAAGAACTTAAAGGGAAAGGAATTTTACTTGAGCCCAAGCCCGTTAGAGTTCCAGAAGAGAAGTTAGACAAGTCTCGGTATTGCGATTACCATAAATCACCGGGACATAATACTGATGAATGCTTAAGTCTTTTGGCCGCCTTGCTGAGATTAATTGGTCACCCCCAACTTCGAAGATTCACGAAAAACCCTAACATCAGAAGAACAGGACTAGTGCGTCCGGCAGAACCCGTTGACGACGATGAAGAAGATGACTGGGGTGCCCTGCCGAAAAGAATTCGACAAGGAGAAAAAAGAAATATTTATGTATACTCCTAACTTAACCAATCCCAGTATCAATGATGCACCTCGGCAACGCAAACGACATCGGTCTCCGAGCCCCCCTTGTACCTGTATTCATCGAGTAAATACAAACAGTACACGAACCGCCTCCTCCCGGCGTCAAATGAAAGCCTATGCTCGATAGGCTTACAATTCGAACAAACATGTTTTCACTATTGATTTACGGGATGTTATCAATGCACGGAGTTGTCCCATCACTTTCAGTACCGAGGACGCTAACTTGTTTGCACACCCTCATTCCGACGCATTAGTCATTACTGTTCCAATATGCGGAATTCCAGTACATCGAGTTATGGTTGATACAGGGGCCTATTCGAGCATTTTGATGTTACGAACATTTGACAAGTTGGGTCTAGATCCCGCTGATATCAAGCCATGTAATGACGAAATTCAAGGATTCAATGGGAGCATTTCTCGACCGATTGGAGAAATTACTTTGCCTATACGATTCGACATTCCAGGACAAGCTACTAAGCTTATCATGGAAACATTCAAAGTCATGGATATCCGCAACGAATATAATGCCATCATTGGAAGAACGGCGCTCTATAAGCTCCAAGCAGCCGTGTCTATATTTCATTATGCGTTAAAATTCCCGACAACTTTTGGGGAGGGAACTCATTATGGCAATCAAAGAGAAGCTCGAGAACTTGTGTTAATTACTCTTACCGGCGAAATTCAGTCCAGCCAGTCAACTACCGAAAAAGATCCCTTAACTTCGGCTCAACATACCGACGTGCCTTCGACCTCGGAATCTCTTGAGGAAACTACTCAAAACGACGACCGAGGAAGAAGACCGGGAAAAGAACCAGTTCAGGAAGAAGATAAATTGGATCCTCGAACGCAGTTCAAAGAAAAAAACCGAAGTGACCGAGCTGAACCTGGAGAAGAAATCAAACTTATTTATGTCGATGAACCGACGTGTAAAAAACCACTCCGTATCGGACGTCACCTTCAAGAACCAGTTCAGTCTGAACTTATTACATTCCCTTAAAGAAATTCTGATGTTTTTGCCTGGAAACATGAAGACATGAAAGGAATTGATCGTGGTGTTGCTTGTCATAAATTAAATCTTGATCGAACAATCAAACCTGTCGTCCAGAAACGAAGAAAATTAGGACCAGACCATCAGCAAGCCTTAGAGGAAGAAGTTAAGAAACTCATTGATAACAAGTTTATCAAGGAAGCTAAATATCCGACGTGGGTATCTAACCCCGTCCTTGTCAAGAAAAGCAACGGCCTTTGGCGGTTATGTATCGACTTCTCTGACCTAAACAAAGCTTGTCCCAAGGATAGTTATCCACTTCCTCACATTGATTACATAGTTGACGCTACTTCGGGACACGAGTTGATGAGCTTTATGGATGCTTACTCGGGATACAATCAGATTCCCATGGATCCCCAAGACGCAGAACACACGTCTTTTTATTCCGCTCGCGGATTATATTGTTATACCATGATGCCTTTTGGCCTGAAGAACGCAGGGGCCACTTATCAACGACTTGTCAACAAAATGTTTGCAAATTTGATCAGTCATACTATGGAGGTTTATGTTGACGATATGCTCGTCAAGTCGGTTGAGGCTATTGATCATGTTCATCACTTACGAGAAATGTTTGCTATTCTCCGTGATTATTCAATGGTATTAAATCCGAAAAAATGTACCTTTGGGGTGGGATCAAGTAAATTCCTTGGATACATGGTCAGTCAGCGAGGTATCGAAGCAAATCCTGCAAAAATTAAAGCCATTCAGGAATTAACCCCTCCGACGTCGGTCAAAGGTGTCCAAGCTCTAGCTGGCCGACTTGCTGCTTTGAATCGGTTCATCTCTAAATCCACTGACCGATGTAAACTCTTTTTCGAGGCGATCAAGAAAGGTAAATGTTTCGAGTGGACCGAGGACTGCCAAAAAGCTCTTGTCAGTATTAAAGAGGCATTTGTCCATCCACCTACTTTGCAAAAACCACTTCTAGAAGAAATGTTATTTCTTTATTTGGGTGTTAGCATCTCGGCGATCAGTGTTGTACTTGTACGAGAAGAAGGACCTTCACAATTTCCAATCTATTATGTCAGCAAAGCTCTACATGACGCCGAGCTACGTTATCCCCCTCTGGAAAAACTTGCGTTTGCTCTCATTATTGCTGCTCGGAAATTACAGCCATATTTTCAGGAGCATTCAATCACTGTTCGTACATCATATCCATTGCGACAAATTTTACACCGGCCTGACACTTCGGGATGAATGGTTAAGTGGGCTGTGGAACTCGGTCAATTTGACATACATTATCAACCGAGAACTGCTATCAAAGCACAAGCATTATCTGATTTTATTGCTGAATTTACCCTGACTTTAGAGGTCCAAAATGATGATCAACCCTGGGTCCTTTACATCGATGGTTCGTCTATGGCTAACCGAGCAGGGGGAGGAATCGTTCTTGCAGATCCTGAGAACAAATTATTTTGCCATTCGGTCAAATTTCTTTTTCCGGTGACGAACAATGAAGCAGAATATGAAGCTATGTTGTCTGGATTAAGTCTAGCTGAGTCTATGAACGTTCGACATCTCAAAGTGTTTTCCGATTCCCAACTACTTGTCAATCAAATAAACGGAACGTTTGAAGTCAAAGAACCCCGGTTGATGCCTTATTTATCTCTTGCCAGAAAGAAACTTTAAAAGTTCTTTGTACAAGTCGAGCATATCCCCCGAACCTTAAATGTTCAAGCAGACGCTCTATCACGATTAGCTTCCAGTGTCGGCATGGAAAGTGTTGAATATGTTCAAGTCGGACAGCAGGAACAACCATCCACTCAGCTTTCGAAGGTACTTGTAACCGAAGTAGCAACATCATCAAAACTTCCGACATGGATGGATCCGATTATTGAATACATACAAACCGGGGTCTTACCCTCCGATCTGAAAAAAGATCGAGCTCTTCGAATTCGAGTTTCTCGGTTCACCATAGATAATGGAATATTATACAAGAGAGGATACTCGGTTCCCCTCCTAAAATGCATAACCGAACCTGAATCCAAATATATTTTGGAAGAAGTCCACGAGGGAATTTGTGGAACACACCGAGGCGCCCAAGCTTTAGCCTATAAGATCTTACGACAAGGCTATTATTGGCCGACCATGAAGTCGGATGCAGTAACCTGGGTAAGAAAATGTCCGAAGTGTCAAATCTTTGCACCCAACGTCAATCGGTTTCCCGAGGTGCTCAGATCGATTTACAGTCCTTGGCCTTTTGCTAAATGGGGAATCGATTTAATTAGACCATTACCAACCGGAAAAGGAGGAGTAAAGTTTGCCATAGTCGCCGTTGATTATCACGAAATGGGCCGAAGCAGAACCATTGGCCACAATAACCGAGCAGAAGGTCATTGATTTTATATGGAAGTCATTAGTATGTCGGTTCGGGGTGCCAAATTCCATCATAACTGATAATGGCAGGCAATTTGAAGGAAAAAAAACTCGATTCCTTCTGCGAAGAATATGGGATAAAACATTTTTACTCTTCCCCTTATCATCCCCAGTCCAATGGCCAAGTCAAAGCCATAAATAAAGTTATAAAAAATAGTCTCAAGGTTCGACTTGATGCAGCCAAAGGAGCATGGCCCGAAGAATTACCTCATGTTTTATGGGCTTATCGCACAACTGTTCGAACTTCAACAGGCGAAACTCCATTCTCTTTAACCTACGGATCTGAAGCTGTTATTCCCGTAGAACTCGGTGCACCAACATACCGAATTCAAAAATATACCGAGGAGACCAATTCGGAAAACATGAAAACAAACTTGGATCTAATCGACGAACTTTGTACTCATGCTGAATTGAAAAATGCTGCCTACAAGCATAGGAGCGAAAAATATGTCAATTCCAAGCTTAAGCTGTGCACATCCCGAATAGGAGATTTAGTTCTTAAAAGAGTTATAGGGCCAGACCCGGGGCCTTTAAAGTCGAAATGGGAAGGACCATTTAAAATTATTCAAGTACTCCCTCACGGCGCGTACCGAATTTCACACTCTGACGGAACTCCACATCAGTATCCCTGGAACGCTGTCTTTCTCAAAAAGTTTTACCAATGATGTGTCGGATATCGTCACGACTACCATCTTTTTGATAAGTCTTCTATGTCACCTTTTGATGATGTTACCTTTTGATGATACAAAGAGACACTTTTGATGTAATATATTGCAGTATCAAATCATTAAAAATCCGAGTAATGAAAAGAGAAAAACTCGGTACCGAGTAACGCATTTACACTCGGTTTAGCTGACACCTTATAAAACATCCAAATCCCACGATTGATTTGGTCAGGTTGAAGCTCGTCCTTTTGTCAAATCCGCAAAAAATGATTTGACAAAGTCCCAATGACAGCCGAACACACTTGGTTCGGTTGGGATTGTTCTTTAACTAGATCGTGACGAAGTCTAGTGACCCTGTATAAACTCAACTATCGCAAAATATATTGAGTTTCTTGCTAGTTACTAAACAGCTAGCAAGTCGGTTTCATTTTTCAACCAAAGTTCACCAGGAAACCAAGTTACCCTCGGATTAAAAACCCATTTCAACCGAAGTAATTCAACTCGGTAAATAGCTTAATTTTTCTCAAAATATTTTACAAAATTTTATAAACTAATACCGAGTTGAAGTATTGATCATAATCCGAGTTCATTACAGTTGGTCAAAATACCAAAATAGAACAACTGAAATAAAAAATATTCAACAGTTGTTCCCTCATTCAAATATCATCGAAATAAAGCAAAAATAATAATCATTCATTCATCATCAAACATAGTCTGAATTACATCGCATTCTACTAAGGGTGTCCGAATATTAGACCCTCTATAAAAAGAAAAATAAACAACATTGAATCAAGTCAGCAGGCAGGATTATTCCCTTTGTCAGCTTTATCAACCTCACTACTCTCGCCGACTTTGGAATCCACCGAAGACTTCATTTGATTGTGGAGCTGTTCAAGAATTTCATCTTCTTTGGCTTTTGCGGCCCTATCAATTGCAGCATCCGACACCGGAACAAGTTCATGTCGAGGATCTGTTAGTTCGACGGAAGGAATGTTCACCTCGAAAATCACTTGAATTTCATCAGATGTCTCGTCCTTTTGTTTGGCTCTTTCTTCAGCATAGGCTGCGACAGCTTCAGCATAAGCTGCGACAGCTTCATCAAAGTTTTGCTCCACCACAACCTCGGCGAGGGTTCCGATATAGAGATCGGCCAGTTCCTTCCTTTTTTCTTTTTCTCCCTCCAAGATCATGTTAATGTAAGCTCGGCGAAGACGAGCCTCACGATATTCAGTAAGTGGAGGTAAAGCCGAATTCTTTACCATCTCGTCGGCACGACGGAGCATCCATTCGCAAAACTCTTTCTCATCCTCATCAGCTTCGATGTGCATTCCCTTAATCTCCATATTGAAGCCATATTTCTTGAGTTTACGGAAGAGAAAGTAACGAAGTTCCTCAGTATCATAAAGCCCGTTGTCAAATCGCTCGATAACCCATTGAAAATTAATGCAAGTATTCATTTCTAAATCCAAATCCGGGCCATTATCCCCCTCTTCAACGTCACCATGGGCAACTGCTTCCTCTCGTTCCTGACCGAGATGATTCTCCTCGGTCGATGCTCTTTAATTCCCTGCCAACACTCCGGCGTTGTACATAGACTCCCCATGAGCAGTCTTTGCTTCTTCAAGTCTCACCACCTCGGCCAAATAGTTCTCACGAGTTCGGATCAAGTCTGCTTCAATTTCCGAACGACTCTTCCAAGTTTCTTGATGCTCGGATTTTTCTTTCATCGGCTTTTCATTAAGCACTTCAACTTTACCTTCAATAGCTTTATGGCTCTGTTCAACAAAAGCCAGACGATTTTTCAACTCCTCAACCTCGGCTTGCAAAGTCTTCTTGTCAAGATTCAAAGTCGCAATCTCACTCTGAGCACCTTCAATCTGTGCACTTTGTTCAGCAAGTTTTTCTTTCAAGACTGCTTCAGATCTTGCAACCTCTTCTCGCAAAGATACTAGTTCGGCATCACGTAAAGCCACTGTATGTTTTTTGTCCTCCAACCGAGCAGATATTCTTCGATGGTCATCCTCAGCAGCCACGAGGCTAATCAATGCTCTACCCATGCACGCCTTAGCATAAGAAAGCCTTTGAACACTCGATAAAGATGATACACAGACCTCCGACTTCGGATCCCAAACCATCAATGGGACCCGAGCTGCATTCAAGGCATTCTGCGGTAATGATGACTTCTCAGTGATCCGAGGTGTCTTCACCAACTGAAATGTCCTAAACCAATCTTCAACAATTCCATCAGGAAGATTCAAGTTTTCCACCTTTTCTTCATCAAGAGACAAAAAAGATTTTTCAAAAATTGGTGACTCGTCTTTATCTTTTCCTTTTGCCCGATGACCGAAATCATGTTTCTTCTTTGAACTTCTCTCCTCATTGCCGGGAGTTTCCTCAACATAAATCTTCTTCAACTTCCACTTTTTCTTCCCCGACTGAGAGATCTCCTGAGATTTTGGAGATGATTGTCCTTCCACCTCCACAACTTGAATCGGCTCGGTCGATGCTTGCACAAAAGTCAACTCGGTCAAATTAACATTTCCCTCCGGTTCAACTTGAATATCTATCTCCGGGTTCAAAGTCAGAATTTGTTCCGAGTTCTCAACCTCCTTTGGAAGTTCCGTCTGTGCCAAATCAACAACTGGAGCCGCCCGAGTTTCAACTTCAGTAGGCTTTGATGCAGTCGATTTTTGTCTCAAAGCCTTGACTAAGTTTCTTCTCGTCATACTCGTCAACCTCTGCGAACGACTCTTACCGATCTTACTTCGGAGCTCTTTGTTGGGAAACTTACATCGGAATTCCTTCGCTGCTTCAATCGTCTTGAATCCCGAGAAACCAAGCAGAGGATAGTATACTAGTACAAGAATACAGTTGTTGTCAGTTTCGAATCTAAGTCATTAATTAAGATGGATCTTTATGTGAAGAAAAAATATATACCGGGTTTGAACAGAGTATCAGCTACAACCGGAGATAATCCTGCAGATTCCAATCGCGGTTCCGAAGTCAAGCTTTTATAGCTTCTCAGGGGATCTTTGAGCTTGAACAACGTTGCTAAAGTACCAATTCTGGGCTTAATTTCGGTTCCTTTGTCCACTTCGCTACAAACACAAAAATCCGACCTGTTAGTGCACAAAAAGCAAATAGTCAGAAAAACAAATATCAAAACCACCAAAGAAAACTTACAATATCCAGAATAAATGTTCATTGGGATCGTCATGCCATCTATGGGAGTCTCCTCAGCAAAGTCCACGGGCTGCCAATCACCTCCAACTCATAACCATTCTTCTTGGAATCCATGAAGAGTATCCGGAACATCCTTTATCAACTCACCAATTTTAAAGCCAGTACCCGCTTTCGCACCAGCAAAAAAGCAACACGATGGTCCAGCAACCTTCCTATTCGAACTCCTCTTTAGAGTGTAAATACTCCGTATATCTGCGCAGGAAGGCAATCCATACCCCTTCTCGTGTGCTAACACCATTATCCCTATGATCTTTTTCCAACTATTCGGGGTAATCTGACAAAGAGCTAAACCCCAATCCCTCAGATATTCAGTAATAAGATTCGGCAAAGGAAATCTCAAGCCCGAACTCAAGGATTCAGCAAAAACTCCAACACAATCAGGTGGAGGAGAAGTAATTCTCTCACCAGGATATGGAGCGAATAATTTAACTGAGGGTGGGACTCGAATTTGTTCCCGCAACATAACTACATTAGCATCAGTTAGAATACTCGGCTCACCTTCATAATCTACTGTTACATCGGGCCACCTCATTTTCGGTCGTCTCCAATGATTCTCCAATATCATAGCATTCGCCTCTACCAACTCATCCTCTTCGGTACTATTAGGTTTCACCTCAAGATGAACAACATAACTCGGATCCCATCGATAATATTCATAAGCCAACTCGACAAGCTCGGAATCATGATACATGGAAATCGTTTCCGAGACTGTTCTATCTGAAGAAGCTTCACTACCGATGTCTTGTGAAGCCATAGTTCAAATCTCACAAGCGAACAAAAAGGAAAGACGGAATGCAATAAAAAATTTGAAATTACAAATAACACTCACCCTCGAAGTTGAAATATCGCAACAAAATTCTTGGACGACACAGAAATTACACTAAAGACGAAGCTTAGAGTATTGTACAAGGTCAGGAATTGCGAAAGTAAAAATTTTGTCGAAATATCTAAGCAGATTATTTATAATCTGTGAATTTCGACCGTTATGTCCTTTAATTGGGGGCGCGTGAGTCCCACACAAGACGTTTCCCTAGACGACGCGACCCTTCACTTGTCAGAGCCTACACCATACGTGTTGGTCTAGGAAAACGACTGTTATTCGCATTTACTCCAACGCGGCATTTCATTATACGTTACATTAATTAGTCTTTCTGTTACGCCGCTTCAAGGTTTCACACCTATTGAATGAGATGATATCAAGTGTTCTCACTTCGGTCCGCCTTACCGAAATCATCTTCCACGCCGGTCTCAGTTTAACACGTCAGATCAGATATCTTTTTCGTTTTGTCATTATCAACGATCACAACTGAGTGTAATAGTTAATAACGGGGGCCTCTGTGTTATTACCCGACCTGACGAAACCTGATTAAAACCAAGCCAAAGGATTACTTAACAAATGAGAGTGTAACAACTACCTGTCCAACCTACCCCCGAGCGAACGTCTCACATCGGTCCCAATCAACATCCACATACCGAGATGAATCCCAACCGAGGTCATCAAAATCAAGACTGATAAGACACCCTCATTATGCATCCGCATATCAAGGCATTTAATCTGATATCATGTGGGACCCACTGACAATGTCGCCCACCAAAAGTAGCTTTACATAAAAAAGCATCATACAAATCCCAATGTTTGTATCCAAAAAGTTACTATAAATAGCTAGTTTGTGTACTTGTACGGGGATCGAACCCTGAATATTTAATCATAAACACGTAACAGCTCATCACAGCTTTTCACCTCGGTTCACCTCAGACCGAGGCCATCGTCTTTGTTTGATTACGCAATTTCTGTTTAGTACTCATATCAATTGATCCAGAATCAGTGTAAACTCGTTGTTCTAATCCACATAACAACACACATCAACAAGCTTATATGAATTAACTTAAGCTAACCCTAATGAGCTATGCACGGACAGTCCTATATATATGAGTTGACCATTCGTTTCTATGTCGTACATAGTGATTGTAATAAACTTTGGATTTTATTAATTTGTTGAGGTTCACAACACGAAAAATATAAATTTACAAAATTACACAATTCGATCCTAGATCCAACGAACGGATGTACATGATTTATAAACAAATAATTAAATCTATCCGGTCAACCCCCGGGCGAATAATTATTACAAACACTCATCCATCAAATTCCTCGACATGTCCGAGGCTTTAAAAACAAATTTAAAACCATACATCACATTCATCAACATTCATCAAACACATAATCAGCCATAATAGTAAATTAAACTAATTCCTGCAAAACCGAGTTATGCGAATATAATCCAATATATGGCTGCGTTTGAACACATCTTGACAAATAAAAGCCGTAAATATTCGAAATTGTACACAACGAATTAAACCAAGCTCTGATACCACTTGTTGGGATCAATGAAGATCTCGTTATGCACAAATCACAAATTCAATAGCAAAACATAAACCTATGCGCAGCGGATCTAAAGGTTTGCGTAGAGAACTTACGGTTTAAAATTTATGGCGATCTGGATGATCTTCTAGATGGTCGTACACAACACACACCAATAAATAGTTGACTGCAAATCGCGTCCTAGGGTTGCACAAACAAGATCGGATCGAAAACCGGATCAAACGGGTGCAAAAACGGAAGAAGACAAGATGCAGTCCTGGGAGATTCCGGCGGCGCGTGAGGGCGCGTCCGGCGTCGGATGGCAATGATCTCAGTGGCGTTGGAATGATCTCGTCGAGACGGTCGTCTAGGTATACTGCATGTCTTGATCGGACCTCCGGTTATTTCTGTACGACAAAATATATTTCGTCTCACTTTACCCAAAGGTCTTCTACTGTATATCTCAAACACCTCTTAATCTTGTACCGGTGGAACAACAAGAAGAAGATAAAGCTCGAATGGGAACTGAGAAAGAAGAGAGGCGTGGGGCGTGATTTCCAAAATGTGGAATTCTCTTCTCTTCCCATGAGCTTAATGATGTATATATAGAGCTACAGTAGGGATCCTTAGGAGATTAGGATTAGGGCTCCTTAATTAATTAAAATACTTGTGGACCAAGCCACTTATTTTAATTAATTAAATAATATTAAATAAGCCACCAACATAATATTATTGCACTCCCTTTTCCTAGCCTAATTTACAATTGAGACTCCAATAATAATTACTCGATTTATCTCCTCATGTTTAGGATATAATGTCCATTAATTAATTTGATTACTGACAATCAAGAATTAATTAATTTATTACTATTTTACCGAAGCTAGCGCTCGTTCATCACATTATTACTATGCCGGAATTTAATCCACCTGCAGGGTTTAGCATAATAATCCTTCACGAACTCACTCCGGTGACATTATCAAACGCACATGGTGACCGTAAATATCCTAACATCACATCCTACATGTAGCAATATTACCCAAGACAGGGAGTCCTGGCCCAGTTCACTAAGCCTCACCCATGTGAATCAAAGTAATAAATACTACACATATATGTCTGTTTAATATCTTACGGGTTAAGAGTACGCAGTAATTAACCGATGCCTAATTCGTTTACGACGATCAGTATTGATATGGGATATTATACCCACAAGGCGGAACCGGTCTGTTGACCGGTCGAGGAAGTCATATTATGAGGAAGCCAAGGAAATCGAGCAGTTAACTAGTCGACCAAGCAGGGCTGTCGACCACACTATCTTTCGACCAGATACGCGATCGAGCAATTTATTCGACCTAAGCAGGTCGATTACTTCGGGGACTTAACATCACGCTGTTCGGCCTAGTCATAGGCGCGTGAAGGAAGCCTCTGACAGAATCCCAGGAGAATATTTACCCCATGTGCAGGAGGACACGTGTCGAGAAAGCAGTGGTGGATAGCGATAACCACCTCTGACAGCCTACCCCATGTGCAGGTGGACACGCGGCCAAAGAGGATTGGTGCAGGCGATAGTGGCGACGGCCGCCTCTGACACACGCGTTTGGTGTGTACGGACGGGCAGCTAGGGCAGACAGCTCACCAAATCCGGGCAGCCCTAGGTCAGGTATCTCACCCTTATATAAAGGGGGTGAGCCTTTCTTCTTCAACACGATCATTCCATTACTCTTGAGAATTGATTGAATATACACTGACTTAAGCATCGGAGGCTCTTCACCGGAAAACCCCTCCGGTGTGAGAGTTCTTTGTAGGTACACGACGTTCAACCGGCGAGAAGGAAGGCGATTACTCAAGTTCCAGCCGGTCGAGGAGTTTTGTGTTACCAAGTATAAAACGAATTGCTCCTCTGGGATCCTGTTCAATACATAAATGTACTAGTGCAACTAATCAGTCAAGACAAACTGTATAGTTGACACTACAACCGTTCATGATGGGGTGTTCATGTCCATCTGGGTTGTGAACCACTTATTCTTGTTTCGCGAGTAACTGATAGCATGATCTTCGGTTCGCCCGATGACGACCCACACTATCTAATGCAAAACAACAGAACGTAGAACTTGTTTAATCTAACATGTTTCTCATTCATAAAGGGTAAAAGTGTAATGTCATCCAAAGCCAAGCTTGCAGTATATAACACTAACACTTTGGCGGGCCGTGTCACACTTACCCAGTCAGTGATTAGTTCCTTACCTTAATTCTCCATTCAAGCTACTATGTTACCTTGCGCAATTACCGAGGGCCTAGAACGTCGCAGCCGGGCTTTTGTTTGGGGTGGTAATGCCGAGACACGGAAAATTCATTTAGTTGCTTGGAAGGATGTGTGCAAACCTAAAGACGAATGTGGTCTAGGCATAAAGAACCTACGCAAGATGAACCATTCTTTATTGATGAAGCTCCGGTGGGGCCTCCTCTCTAATAGTAACGCGCTTTGGGCCCGAATTTTATTTACCATGTATGGTCTCGACCTCTCGTACAGAATGGATACTAATCGATGTCGCCAGGGATCCCCACTAATGCGAGCACTGTCTAAGATATGGACCGAGATAATGAAAGAGACTCAGTGGAACGTCGGCAATGAGGAAACAATGCGGTTTTGGCTTGATAATTGGTTGGTACCAATCGGCCTACTTATTTATCATGTCAATCGGAGGCCGCCCGAAGAGCATATTAGCCTGAAAGTCGTGGACTATGTCAATGACCGAGGTGGCTGGAATTGGAACGAGTTCCATGGAATTCTTCCCTCAGCCATTATCATGCGGTTTGCTGGGGCAGTCCCACCGAGAGAAGAAGCCGGGGAGGTGGAGTGCTTCTCATGAAGGGCAATTCTCTACGCGGTCGGCTTACACATCTTTAACTCAGCCGGTGAGTGACTCAGATAAACCTCTTTGGAAGATAATATGGAAATCTCATGTCCCGCAAAGAGTCCGGACCTTCATGTGGTTGGCTACCCGTGAACGACTGTTGACCAACGGCGACCGAGTCCGGCGACACCTCGTTAGCTCGGCGGCGTGCGACACGTGTGATGCGACCGAAACAACGTTGCACGTGCTGCGAGACTGCCCATCTGCTAAAACATGTGGCGTAAGTTCATCCCAACAGCCTCAGAGGATCGATTTCTCCAATAAGAGCTTCGGCTGTGGTTGATGTCCAATTTAAGTGGTGCGCCGATGAACAAGTACATAAACTGGAATAGCTTGTTTGCGTTTGGGATATGGAGTTGCTAGCAATGGCGGAATGACAAAATTTTTAACGGCCGGATGCTCGGATGTGAGGCTCGCTTTCGAGATATTATCCATAAATCTGAATCGTATGAAAAGGCGGCTGAGAACTACGCGAAGGCGGGAGCGACTCTATATTCTATGTGCATGATTAAGTGGAACCCACCGGACTCGGGATGGGTCAAAGTTAACATGGACCGTTCATTCGCACTACCGGGCTGTGTAGTGCGGGGGGAGTCCTCCGAAATGAGTTTGGTAGATGGATTGAAGGATTTGTTATGAATATTGGGATTGGTACTATCACCGGAGCCGAACTTTGGGGCTTATTTCAAGGCCTACAGCTGGCTTGGGACTTGGGATTTCTACAGGTTGTAGCTGAGATTGATAGCCAGTGTGTGCTGCAGATGGTTACTGGCTCACACGCTCATTTTGGAGTCCATGAATCCTTAGTCAGAGCCATTCGATCTTTAGTCGAGTGAGAATGGAGCATTCGAATTCAGCATGTACATAGGGAAACCAACTTTGCGGTGGATCATATGGCGACTCTAGCGGCCTCGTTCCCATTAGGAGTACAGAGAATCTCGTTCCCTCCCTAAGGACTGAATGCATGGATTGACCATGACTTTTGTGGGGTGACTCACCCCGTTGTGTTCTAGTATCGTAGTTCTCAGGCCTCTGGCCTCCATCTTTGTACCGAAAAAAAAGAAGGAAATATGAGAGTTCTTTACAGGCAACACGTGGCTTGTTTGTCTTGCTTCCTTTGGCCTCCTTCTTGTCCTCCCGTCTTTTTCGGTTAAATTTTGAGAAAAATACTATGTTGGTCATTTTCTCTCTTTTTTTCTAAAACATTTTGCTATTTTTTGTTGGCCATTCATTTTGTTTGACTTTTAAAGATAAGAGATGTGTCGGGAAATTTCTCAATTCGTCTCAAATGTCGTTCACACACAACACGTAGAGTCGCAGTAGCAGCCCTATTCATTGGAATCGCACGGAAATCCAACCATCCTAATAAAGACAAGGTATTGTTCAAGGCGGCGGAGTCCGACTCACCGTCAGCCGACTCGGTGGATTCTCCTCCTCCGCAAACCCTAGGTTCTTCGATCGGAGTTTGTCGTCTGCCGTCTCTGATTTGCGCCACCCTATTTCCCGGCGATGGAGTTAGGCCTGACATCGCCGCCTTCAATTTCATGTCATATGTTTCAATTTTTTCATTTTTTTTTTGTTTTGTCGGTTATTTTTGCATTTTCGGTTTCAATTTAAGATGTAAATTGCTCGATCGTCAGTCGTGATTTATTTTTTGTGCTACTGTGTGGTGTTCGTCTTCGAAGGTAATGGTGTTCGTCTTTGAAGGCAAGACCTCTTAATCTTTGCCCTAAACTGATATTTATTTAAATTTAATATCTTTAGGGTTTTTGAATTTGATAGTGTACATGTATGCAGATCGTTGATGAGTTCATCGAGAGATGAGTGGACAACAAACGGTACAAATAATTTCTTAGAAATCTGGTTGATATTGGACTCTGAAATTAAGAATTTCATTATGAGCTATGTAACTGAGACCATCCCAAACTAACGGGATCAAATTTACAATTTCCTCAACAATATCGATACTACTAAGTTATAAATATATCGATCCTATAATTTTACGCATATATTTGCAAGCCAATACATTAATGACTTGACGTTTTGGGCTGATGTAGGTGTTAGTCTTGATAAAGCCCAGATTTAGGCACTTGTCAGACGTGCATCGGCGCCCAATACTCTGCTCCACATTAATGTTGGCCCATTGAACCACCTTATTATCCACAAAAACACTTTAAAAGCGCACCATCTTGTAAACACATTATTCCTTCTCCCGGCGTAAAGGTAAACCCTCTCTCTCTCTCTCTCTCTCTCTCTCTCTCTCGGCGACGACTGAGGCTAATCGCGATCATGACAAGTCCGCTCACAAAATTCCTTCAACACGCTGTAGATTTTATGTGAGTAATTCTCTTGCAAAAACTATTACATATAGTATGGTTAATTCATGAGTTGATTGTCCGCCTTTGCATCTCAATTATTATCTTGTTTGATTTGAATTTGTGCCATGTGTAGGGAATCTCCTCGTTCCACTGTCTTCTTACGAAGTAAGATTGTTAATGTTAAGTGTGTGTGTGTGTGTGTGTGTGTTTGCTCGTTGTCAAATTAATCTATTCAATGTGCTCTACTCTTTAGGAAACTTGGGTTTGTGCGTGGCTTTGCCTTCGGCATTGTATGCCGGCTTCTTGTACGTGTGAGTGATAGCTCGTTTCCCAGCCCGACCATTGTTCAACTTACTCTTCCGCCCTTTTCTTTTTTTCACTGACTAATTTGCTCTACTAACTGCAGCATGGATTTTGATGGTGATTGGTATGTAATCTTATATCCACTTTCGTGTTAGTTACTTGGTTTTTATTGTTTGCAATATATTCTCATTACACTCTAGGATTTTTCAAGTAAGAGTTCTCCCATTGCAGGAAACGAGTGGCTGCAAAACACCGAATTGCTAAGTGAGTATACGTATCTTTCTTTTTTTCTTGTATAAAAAAAAAATGCGAGATATTCGATTTTTCTTTTGTTCTCTAACTCTATCCCATAGGTACATTAGAATTTTTTCTTCTGCATTCATTTGATCTTATTCCGTCCACATTCTTTAATCTTTATACCTCACAAGGAAAATATTTTCTTTGGATCCCAAAATCGGCAGTCAATATGCAGTTAATCATTGTGCCTTTAGTTTTCTTTTCAGGACGAGTCTCAAGCATTTTTATGTGAAGTTGTGTTGGGCTTGTTGACATCTTTTCAATCGAAGCTATATCATGTTGTCTGTTGTCACATGATTTATCTCCTCTTGGATATTCTCTGTTGTTAGGTTAAAGAAGTAAGGTGTTTTTGGTTGTTTTGTCACTGATGTTTGTTGATAAACTATTGGCAGGGAGGAAACAAAAAAATTCATTGATGACGAGAGGAAGTCAAGGTTCGAGTATATGATTTATCATTCTCTGTTGTTAGGTTGAAGGTGTTGTTGGTTGTTTTGTGACTAATGTTTGTTGATAAACTATTGGCAGGGAGGAATTGGAACGTTCTATTACGAGGTATGCATGTAGTTCCTTATTAGTCTTATACCTCAACGATTTAAAAAACACAAAACTTAAAGCCAATCTTGGCTACAATGGTTTTGACTCTAAGAAATCATGTAGAATACATGAGAGCGACTTGGTCACAAGTCTATTCTATTGGGTTATTTTTTTCAATATAATATATATTTATATTATTGTGTTTAGATATACTGTAAAATCAAAACCGAATTCATTATTTCTGCCAGTTTGAACACCCCTGGTTATAATTTCCTATGAGTAAAATCGTGGATTGGCAAATCCTTTGGTTTGTTATCATTATTATGTGAGTTTTGATACATGAGAAGTTTTCTGTACAACTTAGGTTACAAGCAGAAGTCGAAAGTGAAAATGCGAAGAGCAGCGGCAAGTAATGGAGTCTGAAGCTGGGCTGGTTCTCTAATTATTGTAGTCCCTGATGGCTGAAAACCTATGCTTTTGTGGACATGGGGTATGAGAATATGTTAGACTAGCATCTCTTTACTTGTTTGGTCTTATGCGGTGGCATAACCATTTTTTCTTTGTCATGTGGCCTTCACCTGAATCTTTGGATTCTTGCATTTCGTGCTATTAGTTATGAGTTTATGACTTTATGTTGGACTTTCTTATTATCTTTAGTGACTTTTTTTTTTATTGTCACATAAGCTAGACCATGCCCATCTTTAATTGCATTGAGAGACATTTTTTAATAGACTAAGTCTATTTCATATATGACATATGATATTTTATTAAGAGACCCAATGCATTGTGGGTGCTCTCACCGGAGAGTTCACTGTCCTTTGTCGAGTTGGGGTATTTGTGTCTTTCGATTAATCTCCCTTTTTCAGATCTCTTCCCTTTGTCCCGAGCTAGTAGTATCCTTTTTTATTGTCTCTTACCCAATCTTTACTTCTCATTCTGTCCTCTGTGTGAGGGGATCCTCGTCCCCTGGAGGAGCTTCTTGGAGCATTACCATCAATAGTTGCTGGATCGCTTCAAGAATTTCAAAGTAGTTCTTGCACTGGCTGGTGCCAGCCGCTCGACAATACCTGGAGCTCGGCATCGAGCGTGATATGGGCCAAGCTGTTGTCGGTGGCTATGACGGCGACTGACGAGGATATGATGTGGCAAGGCCTCCCCTACCCCAATGGTTGCTATGGTAACTCAGATGAGCCTCGCGAACACGCCTTGTGGGAGCCCGCCATACCGGCGGTTAAGTGACACTTGAGCTGGGCTGTGAACACTTCCCTGTGCTCCCTCCCGTTCGGTAGTCTTGTTATTTCTTTGCTTGTAACTGAACCACCCAAACATGGGTCGTATGTAATGACTTTATCATTGTAATGAAACATTCATTTCTTATCTCTTGTTGTTGTGCATTGCATACTTGTTCTTGTTTCAGTCATCTTGGAAACGTGATCTTAATTCGTGTAATAACTTTTTTTTTTTGTTGCACAAAATTAACTCGCTTAATAATCTAATTAAACAAACTTATTCGACTAAACCATACAAAATGAAGCTAGATACTAAGAAATGCAAACTTTAAGCTCCTATTAAGTATCCTGTTACCATTCATAAAATATCAAAGAAAAAA
>CACSLK010035018.1:3075896-3089152 GCA_902706635.1 Striga hermonthica
AGGCGCCGCCTAGCCGCTGGCCGATTTTTTCTACCGATTTGTGCAAATCGGAGGCGCCCGGGCACCGCCTAGCGCCTAGGCGCCGCCTAGGCGGGCGCCTAGGCCGATTTTTAGAACAGTGATATGTCATCAAACGTAAACGAAAATCCATCTGAAACAAGTTTAGAAACTGAAACAAGATTCTTTCTAAAACTAGGAAAACATAAAGGCAATGTCTCAAAACCAAAATACTACTATCAAAAGATAAAGTAACGTCTCCCACTGCAACAGCTGCCACTTTCGTACCATCGCCCATGTAGACGGTGATCTCTCCCTCCCTAAGCCGTCTGGTTTCCTGGAACCCCTGCAACGAATTGCAGAAATGATCAGTGGCTCCAGTATCTACACACCAGGTTCTGGTAGATACAACCACTAAACTTGTTTCTACGACATTAACGAGAGAGTTACCTTTCTTGAGGAGAGGGCAGTCGACCTTCCAGTGTCCTGACTTGTTGCGCTTGTGGCATCTACCTTTCGGCTTTTTTGCCACAGACTGAGGGGGCGGTCGCTATACCACCAGGGCATCCTGCACCTTTGCCTTTCCTACAGACTTCTTTCTCTTCCTGCCCTTGTGAGGCCTGGAAGGTCCAGCCTGCTCGGCAACCAGTGCGTGAGGCGCCTGAGTGAATAAGGCCTCCGCAGACTGAAGCTCTGCTAACAGTTCTGGAAGAGCCATATGCATCTTGTGCATGTTGTAGTTCAACCGGAACTGATCAAAGCTCTTCGGCAGAGATTGGAGCATGATATCAACCTGGGTTTCCCCGTCAATAAAACCTCCCATAACCTCAAGCTCATTGAGTAGCGCCATAACCTTGAGAGCATGCTCCCTTACGGGTGTTGCCCTCTGCCATGCTCTTAGTCATCAGAGCACTCATAGCCTCTTGCCTAGCAGCCCTAGACTGGTGTCCGAACAGATTCCTAAGATTGAGAAGTATATCTGCCGCAGTTTTCATAGACTGATGTTGATGTTGAAGAACATTTGACATAGATGCCAGAATGTAACACTTCGCCATCTCATCAGCCTTTTTCCACCGGACATACTCCCCTTTCTCCTGCTCAGGAGCATCAGCCGCGGGCTCTACCGGGCAAGCCTCAGTAATCGCAAACTTATAACCCTCAACAGTCAACACAATGTCTAAGTCCCTCTTCCAATAAATGTAATATAGGATATTATACTAGACCCAGTTTAATGGATAAAGCGGATACATATTGGAAGATAAGTCCACTAAGACATCTAAGCCCAACTTGGGCCCAAAAGGTACACTCCCCCTATAAAAGGGGGCCAAGGTACCTCATTCTCACTATTCATTCTATACTAGATTCTCTCCTCATTCCATTACTACACATTTTCTCTCTCTGGATCCGAACACTGACTTAAGCATCGGAGGCCCGACGCCGGGGCCACCCCCGGCGTTGGGTTCTGCAGGTACGGAGGCCGGTTCGAGTTGAAGGAGCCCGGGTGAATCTTATTCACTTCATTGGCGCCGTCTGTGGGGACCCGTCAAAAAGTCAAAGCGGAGTTCCGACTCAAAAATTCAAAAATCTCCTTCCTCTCAACCGGCCACCGCCATCGCCGGCCGCCACCTCCGCCGCCGGCCGCCAGAAAACGTGCTCCGATCAGAAAATGGTTGGCATCATCGGATAGATCTCGTCGAGGTGAACCTCACCTTAAAATTTCATGCAAAAATTCATCCGGGAAGGTCATTAATTTTGCGGTCAAAGTTTCCAGATCTAGTAAATTTCGGTCAAAATCGTACATTCAAATGCATTTTCCCGACGATCCGGGAGGGCTATGGAAAATCCGGGAGTACCACCGGAATCCTCTCGATGAGGCGAGTCTCCAGCTACCGACCTTCGTCGGAAACTGCCACCCCCGCCGCCGTGCGCCGCCTCCTCCGCCGCCGGCCGCCGGTCAAAGTTGTCCGATCGGAAAAAAATTTACGTCATCGCGAAGCTCTCCTCTTTCTCGTTCTACCTTTGAAATTTCATACAAAAATATTTCCGGGAAGGGTGTCAATTTTTCTGTCAACGTTTTTAGATCTAGTAATGGTTTGGTCAAAATCATGTCATCTTCTCCGATTTCCCGTTAAATTCCGGCGAACTACTTCGAACCAACGGCACTACCGGATTCTAATCCTCTGGGCGCACACTCGACGAGTCTCTTTCTCCAGATCCGGCGAGTTTTTGCCGGTGACACATTTTGTCCGACGAGTCACAGTTGTTCCCAGATTTTTGGGCACGCAGTGGCGATTTGCTGGCCCGCACGAACCCGCGCCATCCAGCCCAACGAGGACGCCCAGTGGGGAGGTCCATTAATTGGCTAGCAGCAACCCAGCAACTCGGCCCAGTTGATGCGGCCCAACAGCAATCAACAGAGCCTAAAGCCCGTCTCCAGCATCCCCATCGCGCGGGCCGCGTCCAGCCCGCGTGGCCCGCTTATATCTCTGGTGTCAGCCCGCGCCAAGCCCGAGATCAACCCGCGTTGGCAGCCTGCCTCCTCTCAGCCCGCGTGAGGCCCAGAGATGGCCCACGAGCGGCCCAATCCCCCTACAACTTATTTTCTTGCCCTAACAAGCTTCAATGCGAGGCCCAACAGGCCCAACGAGCGCAGAATGGCCCAGAATGCTACCAATTTTGTCCAATAGCCTCATTTTGTGTTAAAAAATAATTCGGGACAATTTGACATGCACGAGGAGGTAATTTAAAATAGCTCTCTCATGGTGGAGGTATGTGACTAATTTAAATTTGAAGGCTTGAGGATTTAAATTGGTGATATTCGACTTGAGGATTATTTGCTTTACTCTTGTTTGATTACATGGTTTATTAATAGAGGATTATTTGAATTATTCGTGGGGAATTATGTGATTTATCTTTGGATGATTATTCGATTTGCCCGAGCGATTATGAGACTTAAGTGTGGATGATTATTCAATTTATTCAAGGAGATTATTCGATTTATTCATGGCCATGTTTGAATTATTCGAGGAGATATTATTGAAGTGATTTAGGGATTATTGAATTTGATTGTGGATATATTTGATATGATCGAGGATACATTATTTAAATATTCATGAGATTATGCGATTTATCCGTGAAAATTATTTGACATATTGGAGGCAATTATTTGATCTATTCGGGGTGATATTTGATTGTTTGAGGAGATATTATTTATTTCATTCGAGGTGATATTTGACTTATTCGTGGAGGATTATTTATTTTGCTCGTGTTTACATGGTTCATTCGTGGATTTATTTGAGTCGTTCGTGGAGATGTGCAATTCATTCGTGGATATTTTTGTTTTGCTCGAGCGATTATGGGATTTATTTATGGATGATATCTCTTTGAATTTTTGTCGAGGAAACGACGAAATAACCCGAGCCTTGCCGAGCTATAGCGGAGGAGCTGTTTAGTGTCGAGGACAAAATGAACGAGCATTAGTCCATCAAAGGTGGGTGATAATGAAGGACAAACAAGGATGATATAGGTCACCGGTGGCGATGTCAAAGGCAGAAACCATTCCCTTTTGGGAGAGGTAAGACGATTTAGGACGGTATTCTCGACCTTCAGTGGCAGATCGAAGAATTCGAGCACACGTTACCATGACAACCAGGAAAGGGAGGTAGAAAAATACATTCAACATTTTTTATCTCGTTCGACGCAATTATACATTTGATGATACTAACGGAGAGGATCAATTGCTATCATATCTTGTTGTGCTCGATGTGTTTTTGTTTGACCTCAGTGGCAGGTCGAAGAAAAAATCCACCATGACTAAGGCCTCCGGGCTGGGTGGTCGCTTGTTTAGAACACCCCCTGGTGTGGGCAGGTTGGTCGCCTGTTTAGAACATTCCTCGGGGTGGGCAAGTGCCTGAAGAAAAAAAATCCACCATGACTAAGGCCTCCGGGCTGGGTGGTCGCTTGTTTCGATAGGCCCCCTCGGGGTCGGCAAGTGCCTGAAGACAAACTCCACCATGACTAAGGCCTCCGTGCTGGGTGGTCGCTTGTTTAGAACACCCCTTGGGATGGGCAGGCTGGCCCCCTGTTTCGTACATCCCTCGGATTGGGTGGGCAAGTGCCTGAAGAAACAAAATCCACCATGACTAAGGCCTCCTGGCTGGGTGGTCGCTTGTTTCGATAGGCCCCCTCGGGGTCGGCAAGTGCCTGAAGACAAATTCCACCATGACTAAGGCCTCCGGGCTGGATGGTCACTTGTTTAGTACACCCCTTGGGATGGGTAGGCTGGCCCTTGTTTCGAACATCCCTCGAATTGGGTGGGCAAGTGCGAAGACACGGATAGCTCGAGCAGACCTCAGAGGCAGGTCGATCATTTCTATTCGGTTCTGTTTGATCTGGTATTATTGAATATTTGTTCCTAACCCAGTGGCAGGTTGAGGGAAGCCAAAATCCACCATGACTAAGGCCTCCGGGCTGGGTGGTCGATCTTAGTGTTGGGTCGTGAAGACACGGATAGTTCGAGCAGACCTCGGAGGCAGGTCGATGATTTCTTCTTGGTTATATTTGGTTTGTTATCATTGTACATTTGTTCCTAACCCAGTGGCAGGTTGAGGGAAGATAAATCCACCATGACTAAGGCCTCCGGGCTGGGTGGTCGATCCTAGTGTTGGGTTGTCAAGACATGGAGCCTATTGGAGACCTCAGTGGCAGGTCGATCAAACTCGCTACGGATAGATCGAGCAGGTTAACGGATTTATTTGATTTGGTTTTGTGCTATTTGTGCCTCTGACCTCAGTGGCAGGTCGATCGAACTCGCTACGGATAGCTCGAGCAGACCTCAGTGGCAGGTCGATGTTTTCTACTTGGTTCTGTTAGGTCTAGTATTATTGCATATTTGTCCTTAACCCTAGTGGCGGGTCGAGTATATTCATTTTTGCTCGAGCAGGTTGATTGTTGATTCTGGTTTATCGAATTTGTTTTTCGACCTTAGTGGTGGGTCGAGTATGTTCATTTTTGCTCGAGCAGGTTGATTGTTGATTCTGGTTTATCGAATTTGTTTTTCGACCTTAGTGGTGGGTCGAGTATGTTCATTTTTGCTCGAGCAGGTTGTTTGTTGATTTTGGTCTGTCGAATTGATTTTTCAACTCCAGTGGCGGGTCGAGTATGTTCATTTTTGCTCGAGCAGGTTGTTTTTTGATTTTGGTTTGTCGAATTGATTTTTCGACTCCAGTGGCGGGTCGAGTATGTTCATTTTTGCTCGAGCAGGTTGATTGTTGATTCTGGTTTATCGATATTGTTTTTCGACCTTAGTGGTGGGTCGAGTATGTTCATTTTTGCTCGAGCAGGTTATTTGTTGATTCTGGTTTTATCGAATTCATTTTTCGACTCCAGTGGCGGGTCGAGTATATTCATTATGGCTTGAGCATGTTGATTGCGCTTTATTTGATTATGATTCTGTCGAATTGATTTTTCGACTTCAGTGGCGGGTCGAGTATATTCATTATGGCTTGAGCAGGTTAATTGCGCTTTATTTGATTATGATTTTGTCGAATTGATTTCTCGACTTCAGTGGCGGGTCGAGTATATTCATTATGGCTTGAGCAGGTTGATTGCGCTTTATTTGATTATGATTCTGTCGAATTGATTTCTCTACTCCAGTGGCGGGTCGAGTATATCTATTACGGCTTGAGCAGGTTGGTGGTTGATTTAATTTTCAAAGGAATATACAACAGGCTTGAATCTTAAACTTTGAACTGAGGGGTGATAGGACGAGGTGGTATAAGGGAGCTCGAACATAGTGATCGAAACATAACAGACGTAAATTCAAATTTTCAAATTCAAGACTTCGGTCAACGGTCTCGATTCTCGATTTTCGACCTCAACGGTCTCGATTCTCGATTTTCGACCTCAGCGGTCTCGATTCTCGATTTTCGACCTCTTGCGGTCTCGATGCTCGGTTCGACCTCAACGGTCTCGATTCTCGGTTTTCGACCACAACGGTCTCGACTCTCGGTTTTCGACCTCAGTGGTCTCGACTTTCGGTTTTCAACCTCTTGCGGTCTTGATGCTCGATTTTCGACCTCAGCGGTCTCGGCTCTCGGTTTTCGACCTCAACGGTCTCGACTCTCGGTTTTCGACCTCAGCGGTCTCGACTCTCGGTTTTCGACCTCAGCGGTCTCGACTCTCGGTTTTCGACCTCAACGGTCTCGATTCTCGATTTTCGACCTCAACGGTCTCGACTCTCGGTTTTCGACTTCTTGCGGTCTCGATTCTCGATTTTCGATTTTCGACCTCAGCGGCCTCGACTCTCGATTTTCGACCTCAGCGGTCTCGATTCTCGGTTTTCGACCTCTTGCGGTCTCGACGCTCGGTTCGACCTCAACGGTCTCGATTCTCGGTTTTCGACCACAACGGTCTCGACTCTCGGTTTTCGACCTCAGCGGTCTCGACTTTCGGTTTTCGACCTCTTGCGGTCTCGATGCTCGATTTTCGACCTCAGTGGTCTCGGCTCTCGGTTTTCGACCTCTTGCGGTCTCGATTCTCGATTTTCGACCTCAGCGGTCCCGACTTTCAGTTTTCGACCTCTTGCGGTCTCGACTCTCGGTTTTCGACCCCGACATCACATCATTTGGTTTCCGACCTCCGTGGTCTTTGGGTTTTTGATCATGAGATCTCAAAGCTCATTTGGAGGATATTTCAGTGATTATTCAATGGTTATTCGACTCTCGATGCTCGATCTTAGTGGCAAGTTGAAGAAAACAACTCGAAGAGGCCTTTCACTCTTGGATCGAGTTATGCTTACTCGACCAGAGTGGGGGGGGCTAGATGATATAGGATATTATACTAGACCCGGTTTAATGGATAAAGCGGATACATATTGGAAGGTAAGCCCACTAAGACATCTAAGCCCAACTTGGGCCCAAAAGGTACACTCCCCCTATAAAAGGGGGCCAAGGTACCTCATTCTCACTATTCATTCTATACTAGATTCTCTCCTCATTCCATTACTACACACTCTCTCTCTTGATCTGAGCACTGACTTAGGCATCGGAGGCCCGACGCCGGGGCCACCCCCGGCGTTGGGTTCTGCAGGTGCGGAGGCCGTTGGAGTTGAAGGAGCCCGGGTGAAACTTATTCACTTCAAAGTTGATTTTCTTTTAGAATGACAGATAACGGATTGAACGACATGATGAATATCTGAGAAACACGAAAATAATTTTACAGATTAAACACATTTGAATTTAACTGCTAATATTGATATCCTCAAAACAATATTAACTTAAATTTACCGACATCTTAAAACACCGAGAGTTAATGTATGATGCGAGGGCAACTCTACACAACTCAACAATCGCAAAAGGCCCATTAATTTCCATAAGTCAAAACCAAATTCATGACAAACGAAATTAATAGTCGATCTCTATTTGGCCATGCAATAAATTCAGGGACCCCGAGGAGAGTTATAAATAAACCGCATTCTAAGTGAATCCCATTTCTCGATCCTGAGTTCATACGAATTCGATTATACGTCATCCGAAGGGAAGCCCGTACTCTCTCATAAGACTCCCTCTAATCGTCTAATTAGAAATTTGTCCTGGTAATTTCCTACAATTAATTTTAGCGATGTCACCCGAGGGGGAGCCCAATTTTACAATTAACTTTAATTTAAAATCCCTTCTCAAACTTAGTATAATTTAAATGAGAATTTTTACTTATTTAAATATTTATGCAATTCTAAATTAATCCTATGTAAATGCAATAATTAATTAACATGCATAATTAAATATGTAATTCTAAATTACTCCCATGCAAGTACAATAATTAATTAACATGCATAAATAAATAAATAAATAAATAATGGCATAATGAATTTAAATAAATAAATAAATAAATCCACTATTATGGCCATTAAATATTGAGTTCCGATAAACAAGTAAATCTTGTATATTCTTTCCTTGTTCAACTGGAACTTCACTGCAGTAGAATCCTTGTAGATCTTGTACTGTTTGGACACCAAGTAAACCTCTCCACCACCGTCAGCCCGCCGTCGCCGCTGCCCGGCCGCCGGTGGTCCGAAAAAATAATATTTTTTTTTCTTCGCGTGCCTCTGGGCTTCGTCCCGGTTAATTCTTCGAAGCTCGTTAATCTCTTGTGATCTCCCGACATTTAATCCACGAATAAGTTCCCATTAAATTATCATCCACAAGAATCAGAAGAATAATGAACTATCAAAATTGAAAAGGACTTAAAAACTCTTGAGGGAGAGTTTTGCCACCCTTGTGGTCCTACCCAACTCGATTCTGGATTAGTCGGTTCTCTTGTGGATCCGGAAACCGGAAGGTCCCTGTACCAAAAAAAAAAAAAAAAATTGAAAAGGACTTGCTAATGGGCGGTGCACATCTCGTAACTTCTAAACTAATCCTTATAATAATTAATTAAACAAAGTGTCATTGAATAACTATGGTATTTAAATGATTTAGTTGTTAGATGACTTAGTCAGTATATTTCAGCGTTACGGTCTATATGCGTACTAGGCCTTATTTGACAATCTATAACTAAACCCTCATTTTGCCAGTTAATTAGCAAATAAACGTATTAAGTCATATGTTTATTTTTTAATATATAAAGAATAATTATATGTCACCAATAATTAATTAATGAATTGGTTGTAAAAATAATTTATGTAACATAAATAAAAAACTGTTATAAAACTAGAGGAAAAGAGAGAGAATAGAGAAAATGTATTCTCTTAGGTACAATTTTCATTATAACTGAAGCTCCTATTTATAGGAAACTTCTGATGGCACAACCGTAATAATACAATTTCATTATGGGCAAAATAGTCATTCACATATATTATTTTATAAATATTTCACAACACTCCCCCTTGAATGACTATTTCTAAACATATTTAACTGATTAGAACAAAGTCAATTTGCACATCTTCAAGTATATCTTGTGGCCATCATGTACCGTTGCTTCAGCATGTCAGGAAAACCCGGTGGGACAAAACCTGATCATCTTGAAATCATAACATTGCTTCCTCAGGAAAACCCGGTGGACAAAACCTGAGCATTGTGGAAGCACAACATTGCTCCCCCTCAAATTGATCATCATTAGTGGAGTATCCATGTGCTGCCTCGTTAAAACCTTGTCAAGAAAACAGAGTGGGAAAAAACTTGATCGAAGGAAAAAAGAGTACAGCTACTCCAGTATCATCATGAGGAATCATATCAATAATCCAGTAGTCTTCATTATACCATGAATATGCCTCGTTAAAACCTTATTAGGAAAAACCCAGTGGGACAAAATCCTAATGGAGTAAAAAGAGTACACTATTCATGTGAATACGCCATCCCTGTTGCCTCATTAAAAACCTTGCTAGGAAAACCCAATGGGATAAAACCTTAGCCAAGGGAAAAAGAGTACAACGCGTATTCCATATATTCACCATAATAACTTTGCCATAATTTTCATGAATATCATATAGATTCATTAAGATTTTCAGATACTGGTGGTATTTATGATAATATGTCATATCATGTTTTTGTGCAACTTTCATTCTTAAACTCATTCTTATCATCAATCGATTTCAATGGTCTTACTGCCAATAGTTCTCAATATTCACATTTCAGTTGATTTCATTCTCATCAATATCATTTATATATCGCTATTCATTTGTTTGTGTCGACACATATTCATTTCCATTATTCCCCGTAATATATTGAGATATCTCATTATCAATTAATTTCATCGATAGTATATATATGCCTCCTTTCATCACTTATTTTGGGAATTTCAATTTGCACAATACCAACGCTTCCAACATATCTTTCCACCATCATATTATTTCATATATCTAACCACCATCAGTATCATTCAGTTTATGATTTGCACACTTTCAGTGTGATGCATATATCATTTTCAAAATTTCAATAATTGATTATCCCCCTCATCTTAACAGATTTGATTTGTATTTTCAGTTTTGAGTTTCTTGAGGGGAGTTCATATAATCTCTATTTCGTTCTCGATTTCAACATATAATAGGAGGACTTTGAACTCATATCACTTGTAATGTGCACATTTTTCTTTCATGAGTTCATCATATGAGCTGATTATATTACTAGCTTCATCACTTTCATATGACACTTATTTTCAATCTTTCACAGCCATCTTGTGTCATTCTTTGATCAAACCATCTCGTAACTTCAGGTTACGTGTCATATACATAATCAAATCATCTCGTAACTTCAGGTTACTGGTCACACACATGTGGCTATCTAGTGGATCCATAATATCTAGTAGCACACATGGAGGGGTAGTGGGCCCATATATATCGTACCCCTTTCATACTCAGTTTGATCAAATATCGATTCACAAATATTTAGCTAGTAATAATTTCACCTATCGAGAACAAAGTATCACATATTACAATGAATCAGTTAATCATGCAAATCATCATTATTTATATCAATAAATATCACAATAATTCTTTGTTACCCATTTATCACAAACATATCACATCATCTTTCGACGGCAATAAATGCACTTCAAGTGCAGATTCTGATCCACAATATTTAAATTCAGAACTGTATCACATGCGTATCAATCTTTCTGTCAGACAGACTCTTTTTTTTTAGAGTCGTATAGCGTACGCATCATTTCTATAAATTATCATGCAATCCATTTAATCTTTACGAACAAAGGTCCGAATTTACATATGGATTTGGCACTCTCAAATATCCGTAAATATTATTCTTTTGTTCCAGTAAATATCATAAAAAGAATTTATCGGTCTCGAATAGAAAGATTGAGGGTGCTAATGATTAATGATATTCCAGGCGATATTCGATGGTTGATTGAAGCAAAAGTTCGATTGTCGGGAGAGTTTCCAAATTCATACAAATATATGCCAGGTATGGGTAAGAGTACTTTTGCAAAGAAACGAAGAGCAAAACAATTAGGTGGATGCTTCAAATGCGCTCGATGGACTTGTGACACACGATGTAAATCAGTGGGGTTCGTGTCCAAAAATCGAGAAGATAAAATAGCATTTATAAAGGATGGATTGAGTAAGGAGTCTATGGATCAAACGATCCACCAGATTCTTGACACATCCTAGTGGGTATGTGCATCGTGAGCTTCTCTCTATGGATTCGTTTCAAAAATGAAGAGGAGCGTTATAGTCTCGAAAATATTGTTTCAAAAGATCAAGTTTGTAAAACTAGTCTTTGTTAGTATGAAAATCATACTAATGAAGTTTAGTAGTTGCACTGTAATTTTCAGAGAATCTTATAGCTGTCGACAGATAAGATTTATTTAAAACCCAACACCTTATCTGTCAGTTGCAATTGTCAGAAGAAAACAGTAAAATTTTTTATCGCTTTGTAAGACTTTCTATTTAAATAGCGAGTCATTCATCATAATCGTATGCCTTATAAACTTTTGAAAAATTAAGTTTATCAATAAATAGATGGATGTTTTAGAGCCTTCGCAAGGTAATAAATTTCTTCAGCCGATCAAAACCATATGTGTTCTTGGTGGTTCTATACTAGTAAGTGTTTCTCAAAATGTTGATATTGTGAGTCAGTTAGTAAGGGATGTGGGAAATCAAAAAATCAATTTACTGTATGGAGGGACTAGCATCACTTTCTTTGATAATCTTTTATTGGCTGGAAAACGTTTTGAGATAGAAGTGAAAAGTATCATACCTTTTCATAGAGCTTCAACAAGGGTCGTCAAGGATTCCATATGCATGATGTTAACTCATTCTATTCATGATTGTATGATGGATATGGCGAGCAAGAGCGATGCATTTATCATTCTTCCAGGCGGTTATGGAATGCTAATGACAATGTTCATCCTTGCTTCTTTGGCAGAATTGAAACTTCATCACAAGCCCATAGGTCTATTGAATTTTAATAACTTTTTTTCTGGTTTGCTTGGATTTTTAGACCAAGGAGTATATCAAACATTTATATCTCCTCCAACGAGAGAAGTATTCAAATCTGCAGATACGTCTGGTGAGCTTATCAAAAAGCTTCAAGAATGCATCACATTTCAAGAGTCTGAGGAAACACAAGGGGTTAAGCGAAAAAGAGCTTTTGATCCTTTAGATCTCTCATTATGAACCCATATAACAATAATGGGTGGCAAAGTTACGGAGTTTTATACTCTCGAGACGCACCCTTCTTTTATGGGTACTATTATGTAATATTTGTGTATTTCATATTTATCGAGTATGTACTGCCTCTTCTCCATATTTCCCATATGAATTTTCTATACTTGTTTCTTGTTAATAATAATATCAATTTCACTTTTCTACAATATGAGCGTGTAGTACTTTTATGACTACAATCATTTACCATATGTGTTTCTCCTGGAGCATTTTATTGTAATATGTATGTGATCTCATATTATCAATTTGATATTGTCATCCAATATCTTCCCTTAGACTCATATAATACATTTAGAAATCATTTCGTGTGATCACCCATAATTGGTAACTTTTCATACCACTTTCTCAAATTGTTCAATTTTCTAACGATAGCTTCTGGTACCACTTTATCATTTTAATTTATCATAACGTGCTAGCTTCAAGTATCACTATACCATCATATCATCATTATGTGGTAGCTTTTGGTATCATGTGGTAACTTCTGGTACCATCTCATCAATTTTCGTTACTCCATATATTTGGAGAATTTATCAACTATTTTTTCATGATCATGTTAGTCCATATAATTTTCTTTCCCGATCAGAACTTTATTCAACTTTCACATGGCCAGATTAATTTCACTCATCGGCTATCAATTATTTGTACTGCCCGTCACCGGCGGCAGAGCCGCTCTGGCCGACCCATGTATATAGAACCATTCATATTTTGTTGTACGTGGCTTTGCCACCTGACCATTCCATATCACCAGCTATACACTTATCATTTGGCCATCATCGGTCATCATTATTCAATACACTGCTCGACCATTTTATGTGATTTTTCATATTTCTGCAGTTGACCTGTAGGCTACCATTAGATATTACGTGTCGGTGGCAGGGCCGCACTGGCCGTCTATATAGCCACGCATACATCTTGTCATATCATATAGGTCAATCCATTAATATCCACATGTCCATGTAAATAATTTCCACATTAACAAATTTTTAAAACTTCATAATACCAATTTATAATTTAATAAACTGTATCAATATTGGTCTTAAATCGGAGCTATCATTAAATAGAATAGTATAAAAGTGGAATAAGT
>CACSLK010035018.1:3089238-3109326 GCA_902706635.1 Striga hermonthica
TTTCGTCAATATCAAATTTCACAAGTCCATAGATGTGTGTGTGGGAGTTGGTACCTTAGCATGTGCAACTATTAATTGTTTTATGACAAATAATAATGAAAGAACAGTAGAAGAATTTATTGCATGTTGACTAATCATCTTCCCATTTCACATGGACACACAAAAATAATTGGCATCATATTGACTCCATTCATCCAAGAACACATTATTATTATTATTCATTCATCCATTAGTTGAGTTCTTCTATTCATCATTTTCAAATCCTTTAAGCTATTGATATTGTCTTCAGACATTGTGAAAATCTTTTCATATTAGACAAAAACAAACTTTGTTTTTCTTAACTTGTTCTTGGCTTTTGCATATACAACCAGTGCCATTACATCTTCTTACTGCATTTTCCTTTCATTCATGCACATAAACCCACCCTAGTTGTATTTTTTATTTTTCTTTTCAAAGCCTGTTTCTTTTTCATTGCGGCTCTTGATAGAAAATGTTTGGTATAATGTGATTTTTCAAAATATTAACTAGAGACGTACTATGAAGAAAGTACCACATACCTGTTGGATGATGGTTGACCCTATTTGGTAAGTTCATATCCTAAATGATGATTGACCTCCTTTCTTCTTTATTTATGGAAGCAGCTTCCTTGGCTATGTCGATAATCGTCATTGTAAAATTTGATGAAGGAATTTAAATTGATCAATGGTCCAACAAATCTTTATTATTGTGGATGTCCATTGAAGCGAATTTTGGTACGGAAAAATGGTTAAAATGACAACAAAACTTGAGAGTTTCAACATGATCAATAATAAGAGCTATTTAGAGAAAATAATGGTTTGTAATACTCGAATTTCTGATATGGAGGATCATCTGTAAGATGCAACCATAGAGCATACTCTCGTTGTATTACCAATCGAGCTCTAGAGTAGAGACTCGTGCTGATAACGTGTTATAAAACTAGAGGAAAAGAGAGAGAATAGAGAAAATGTATTCTCTTAGGTACAATTTTCATTATAACTGAAGCTCCTATTTATAGGAAACTTCTGATAACACAACCGTAATAATACAATTACATTATGGGAAAAATAGTCATTCACATATATTATTTTATAAATATTTCACAACAAAAACGTCTATTAAATTAGTGATTTAAAGAGACAATGAACCAACTAGTTGACTTTTGAACATAAAAAACTAGTTTCGTGGAAAAGTAAAGTTGTAAGAATAGTCAAGTGCTGATTTTTTTTTTGGTACATGGACCTTCCGGTTTCTAGATCCACAGGGGAATCGACTAATCCGGAATCCAGTCGGGTAGGACCACAATGACCACATTGCTGATTGATTTACATGGAAATGCTATCAACCGTACCATCCCGTCAAGAGCGTTAGATTTATCTATATTGTATTAACAACATGTGTATCTAACGGCTAAAACTCCCGACGGGATAGTACAGTAACAGAATCGTAGCATTTCCTTTAATCACATCCAAGTTGCAGAAAATTGTAATAGGTTCTTAATTACTCCCATTTATGCAAAACTTCGTTCCCAAATCCCCATATCTCATAACGTGTTGATCCTAAGTGACAAACTCGCATATTTAGAGATCCTATGTAGCAAAAATACATGCTTTATTTATTGAATTTAATACATTATATCTCATTCTTTGATAAATAAAAGAGATACATATTGAATATACGTGTTTGTTATTATGTTCGAATTAAAAGTACAAATAATAATTGAGGTCTGCTTCATTTAGTAAGTCAATAAAAAATAAACTTTCCTCTCGCAGTCCAACTCAATACACATAAAGTGTACTTGTATAATTAATTAGCTGAAAAAAATAATTAATTTCACATTATACCACAACCAATCCAATAGTTTGTCCATTGTTATCTTGTTTGTGAACTATATTTATATTTTATAAGGAATCAATAAATATGACCTTCCATGCGTCTCAACTCACCATATTATCTATAATATGAACATTACCATATTTAAAATAAAATGCAAGCAAGTTCGACAATAAATGTTTCTCTATTAGAAATGAAAATAAGATCAAATCAAAGCAAAAACTTTCAATATAAAAACAAACAAATATATAGTTGGGTAGCTCTTAAGCCTCTTGTTCGATTGTTGATGATTGGTGGAGGAGAATTGAAAGTGGTCGATTGACGAGGGAAAGAAATGCTGGCAGATTTCACGCATCCTGCTTCGAAGTAGCGTGTGCAGTTTCGACGTGAGTCCCAGCAACTAGCATGCACCCATCAGCAGATCCCGTCGAGCTGAGTGTGGGGTGAGTGTGCAGTAGTGTTTGGTCCAACATATAACCACACAAGTCCTAGTGAATCCACAGAAGTCCTAGTGCACCACCTTGCGCTTGTTTGTCCGGAAGGCTCCTGAGTCAATTTCGACCTAATTCTTCGAATAATTTGCCCACTTCAACTAATTTTCTGCCATTTTCACATATATTTACTTTCTAAAGAATATACAACTGTTTTTTTTTTTAATCAAATCCATAAAAAACAACATTTGTCATAGCTTATTAATTTAATAAATTAATAAGTAAAAATATATGAAAAAAATATAATAAAACAAACACGAAAATCACACGTAAAAATGTCTATGTTACAACCTAACATTAGTATTTTTGTATTTATATACAACAAGTGTAAACTTAAAATACATATTAATAGAGTAAATATATATATTTTTTTTATTCTATCTCTTAATTACAATATTTTAATGTGAGAACATTAATTATATATATATATATTATTTAAAAAGCTACATTATACTAGCACAACTAGTATGTAACCCGTGCGATGCACGGGCTGTATTTAATTTAGAGAATATTAAAAATTAAAATGTATTAATAAATCAAAGAGTGATAATTCGTAGGAAAATTATCAAACCATAAAGTGTTCCTTATGCAAAAAAATATATTATTTAAACTTTCTTGTACACAACATTATTTGTTCAATAACTGAGCAACTCGTCGTCCCCACAAACTAATATTTTCAACACTTTTATATTACTTACACGCGAAACAAACAACATAATTGTTCGTGACTAAAAATCGATTTCTTTAAAAAATGTCAACGTATAATAAATGTTGACCTTGATTCTTCTTGATCTATTACTTAACATGCCAACGTACAATAAATGTTGATCTTGACTCTTCTTTACCTATTACTTATACGTGTAACAACATACAATTGGTCGTGATCAAAAAAAGTTTTTTTAAGAACATGTCAATGCACATCTCTTATCTATTATTTACACGTAAAAACAACAACATATAATCGGTCGTTGCTAAGAACCAATTTCTTTAATAATATGTCAACGCACATAAAGATTGACTCTGATCTTAATTGAAACCCTAAGATTTAAAGTAACTGGTGCTCTAGCATTTAAATGAAATCCTAAGATGGATCTTTTAATTATAATATGATAATTTACTTAGGCAGTCAGACAATGAGCTTGTAGTTTATTATCGATTATACTTGATTAGCTTTATAATATTTACTAATATTTCTATATTTTTTATACAAAAAGACTGACCATGACCGTTAAACGGAACCCCAAAATCAGAAGGAACTGGTGCCTCTGGAACTTAAATGGAAGTCTAAGATGGATCTATTTATAATATGATAATTTATACAACAGTTGGACAAATGAATTGGTGTATGTATATCTACAAAAATATACATGAAAAATACAAAATATTAAATACTACATTACACTAATTTTATGAGAGAGGTTATATATAGTAGATATAAAATATAAAATATTAGTGATTAGACATTACTTCAGGCTAATTTTTTCAAGTCGAACAATTTTAATTTGAATGTGTGACAACTTGTTATATATTTTCAAACTGAACAATTTTTTAATTGGACAACTTTCTTATTATATGTGTGACAACTTTTTAGGTAGTAAATTTATATATATATATATATCAACTTCAAAATCGGTTTGTTGGATCGACTCACGGAGTCCAATGTACCCCTGAAGAGTGCCATATAATAATTTTTGTATATTGTAAATTGTGTTCAACTTTAGTGGGTGTTGAAGATGTGTGTTGAAGGGGTCCAAAAAAAAGAATGAAAGTGAATAGATGTAGTGTTATCATTTTATATAGAATTTTTTTTTTAAAACGTGGGTAGAGATTAGGATGAATCTTAATTTTGTTGAGTATTTTATGCTTCAAAGTGATAAAGATGAATTTTTATTTGGTCCTCTAAAGGGATAAGTTGTTGAGTATTTTATGCTTCAAAGTGATAAAGATGAATTTTTATTCGGTCATCTAAAGAGATAAGTTCCTAATTTTCGGTCATTCAACAACTTTCCACAAATAGAAAGTGAAAATATTTTTTTAAAAGTTTCCACAATTGATTTATTTACTTCCCTCTTTCAATATATATAGATATAGTCTACATACCCTCCCTGTCTGCGCACCTTCCGTGTTCAGAATTATATATGTTGTGTCTTACCAGTCGTAACGGATCTCACACAAAGTTCTCGTGCTTGGTCGTTGCATTCATCACCGGCACCATCAAAATTTAATGATCTCCGGCACCATCAAAAGTTAATGATAAGCTAAAAAGAAAGGAAAATTAATTAACAGCAGAAGAACAATGAAGATGAATTCCCGGATATGGAGCCGCCTGCCGGAGCACCTCCTGGAGCGCGTCCTCTCCTTTCTCCCCCTCAAAACCCTCCTCACCCTCAGATCCACCTGCAAACACTTCAACTCCCTCCTATCCTCCCCTCTCTCCGCCTTCTCCTCCCGCCGCCGGCCGCCCCTCGCCTCCCTCATCCTCCTCTCCCACCCCCAATTCTCTCGGATATGCCCCCTTCTCAACGCAGCAACAAGCTCCTGGAACGGCGCCTCCCTCTCCCTCCCTCCAAATCTCCCCTCCTCCGCCCTCGTCTCGTCCGCCGGCGGCCTCCTCTGCTTCTCGTCCCCGAGCTCCTCCTGCTTCGTCGTTTGCAACCCCGTGAGCCGGTCCACGCGCCGCGTGATGTTCCCCATCTGCCCTTTCCACTTCGAGCTGGCCACGCTGGTCCCCGCTCCCGACGGCTACAAGCTGTTCGTACTGTCCGGCAACGCACTCGTCTACGACTCCACCGCCGAGTCCTGGCGGGAGTATTCAGGTCGGTGCCGGAAATCACCAGTAATTCAATTTTCGATAATTTATTTAAAAAATTTTAGCCCCAAATTATGGTATTCTCAATCCGCTTAGGTTACAATCGGATGCTCGAGGACAACCATCATCAAAAGGGCGCCCTTCACAATGGTCTCCTTTTCTTCGCCACGCCTGAGCCCTTTCGAGTGGTGGGCTTCCATTTAGAGACAGGGAACTGGGAAACTTTGCGGGCCGGGCTGCCAGACGAGCTGACTTTCGTCCGCCTGGCGAGTGATGGGGCCAGCAAGCTGTACCTCATTGGTGGAGTGGGGAACAACGGTATCTCGAGGAGCGTGAAGGTATGGGAGTTGGGAGGGGATGTCGGGGCTTGGGTCGAGTTCGAGACACTGCCCGAGACTGTGTGCCGGAAATTCTTGTCCATTTGCTATCACAATTACGAACACGTGTACTGTTTCTGGCAGCAGGGCTGCATTTGTGTCTGCTGCTATACATGGCCCGAGATACTGTGCTACAAGGTGTGTAGGAGGACTTGGCATTGGCTGCCAAAGTGCCCCTCATTGCCCGAAAAGTGGAGCTGTGGGTTTCGGTGCTTCTCGTTTGTGCCGGACCTCTATGCTGCCGTGTAGATGGATTCATTTTTACTCCGTACCTCTGGATTTGTTGCTATGTGTTTTATGCCCACATTTGGCAAGTGACATTGCCAGACAGTAAATCCTTTCGGAAGGGGAAAATACATACGAATGCAATGACAAATGTTCGACACACTCAAAGATACTTGTTCGGCTTACAAGAACATGGAAATTTTTGCTAATGTTGGAAAAATCTTGCAGAAAAAAGAAGAAGATGGAAATTGGAAAGTAGTTACATTGCAGGACATGCTTGGTGTATTTGCCTGAATGTATTGAAAACTACTAGAATTTCTTTATGAAATTCAAAAGGAATCTGTTTAGATACTATGTTTACCAGATCTATTTGTACTGTCTATATGTAGTGTCCTTTATATGAGAAGGCTCAACCTAAATATGAGATTAATTGTACTATCCTCTATATAATTATATTTATATGAGAAGGCTTAAACTATATATTAGACCATGACCAGCAAGACCCTTTATTGCTGATCACTCAAATCAGATTAGATTAATAACCACCTGAGGTTCTTAGGTATGATCGTGAAAATCACAGACCCATCTCGCCCGAAAAAGGATTCATTACAAATACGACCAAACATCGTTTTGCATTCAAATAGTTTGACAAATTGTTGAAGTTGAATATGATCCAGAGCTGGGACTCTTACAGGGTAGCATACAACACTTGTGCACTAGTTTTAAATTCTTGTCTTATTATTAAAAGTTTTAGGTATGCAAATTTTGATATATCTCGCGACTGACCTAAACCATTGGACGCGCGCAGACGGTAAGCAGTAACTGGAAACGGCATTTAACAATTAAAAGATTCGTCCGTTATAATTTAACTGGTTTCTAAACTCTTCTGTTTGAAAATGCTTTCGCATGAGATTCTGCATATCGTCCGATTTTCTAGGCTGCATCGGAAATAGGTTCAATGATGAATTCCTCGAGAGCACCAACATTGTCCAGAACAAACAGGTCAGTTATATCGAACGTAACTCCCCCATCTTGTTCCGGCTATTGCAAGTATCCCGAGAGCTTCAACTTTCTGAGATTTTGTCTTCCATGACAGGAGAAAAGCACAAGCACTGCAGAACAATGGATAATGCCTGTGTTGCCAACTTTTGTTGAGGAAAGATGATTTATAGTCATTTTTTTTAACTTACACAAACCATTTCTGTAAGTTTTAGGATACACAAATGGAAAAAATAGCTATCACATCATGTTTCCACAAAAACTGATTCAACTTAGACTAGCTAGCTTTTGTTAATATAAATTATACTTTTTATCTATATATTTATTTTATTGTGAAGATATTTTTAATTGTGTTTTTTTTTTTTCAACTACTTATTTTATTAAAAAAATTACTGTCATATTAAAATTTGTTATTTTAATTTAAACTAATAATAGTTGGCCATTTTTGTTTTATGAATTTTTAAGTCTTACAGTTTTTGTAATGTAACTTATCCAAAATCATATATCTTTTAAATCAAATATTGTATGCATTTCAATTTAAAGTTTCGCATTTAATATGCACTACTAAAAATATCTGCTAGAGTTCGTCTCATATCGTTTATATAGAAAAAATAAGAATAATTTATAAGTCTAATAGACTACTCTTCTTACCACCAATTGCCTTGGGATGGAACTCACTTGAGTTTCATCTGGATTTTTCCTGCCTATGGTGTGCTTCACGTGCGTAGGACCGCACCCGTTTTTTTCCCCCGTTTCTTACAGCTAGTACTCACTTTTAAGTCAAAGTTTTATAGCTTCAACCATTTGATCCCAAACAATTAAAACCAACCTCTTTAACATTTTCAATACACTATCTTAACCTGTTCTACCAAATATATCTTGCCCATATTTTCTTTTATTTATTTATTTTTTGTTTGATTTCAATTGAATGTTACATATCTACAACACAATAGTTAGCATGAATGTACACGCATGGTGAGAGTGATTACAGGAAAAAAAGGGAGCAAAAAGAAACCATAAACAATTGCTACAGTAGTGGTTGGAAAATGTGTAACTTTATAAATACATAACAAAATGTAGTACTAATAAAGATGTAATTAATTCCACAATTAAACCTTAAACACTCTAAAAAATAAACCAAAGCCAATAGAAATAATCAGAAAATTATTAAAATCGACAACTAATTAAACTAGACCGAATATATATTACGAAATAATTTATATTTAGATGGGTTATTTTAGTTGTTACGTACACTTAAGGCTATGTCTGGTAAAACAAGCTGATAAGCTAGTTGATAGCTGACAAGCTTATCAGTACTTTTCGAACTTATAGCTTAAATTTTTCTCATAAATAAATGACAAAACTCTATTTTGAAATAAATACCCCCTACTCCAAAGCACTTGGATTCCTTATAAGAAAAGCCATTTTGTGACCAAAAAAATTAAAAAAAAAAATAAAATCCCTATAGCTATTCAACTCTTCTCTATCGTTTCGAAAAAAAAAAAAATCCAACTCTTCATGGAAAGCCAAGGAGAAGTTTCTCATTATATGTGTACAGAAAAGAGTCTCAATTCTCCATTAGCTGCAAAAGATAGTTATTTTTGTGCTAATGACAACATATTATACCAAAGTCAGTTGAACAATAATGTGACAAATCTTGCACCTACAGCCTTCTTTGAGCAGCCTCATGCTTTTTCGAGCTTACATGCCGAAGCTCTTAGCCACATGGAACACGAACGAGACGAACATGTTAACTCATCGACTGCTAATTTGAGTGATTTGCAGTTGATTGTGAGCTCATGTGGAGGCGAACAGTCAGCGGGAGATGATGACGACGGCTCTTGTGCTTATTCTGTCAAGGGTTTTTGGACAGTTGAAGAGGATAGGTAAAGAATTATAATATATATATTGATTTTTTTTTTTTTGGTTAGTAGGTTTTTATTTAATTTTTATTTAATTTTGCTGGACACATGCATGTAGAAAATTGATTAAGCTGGTTAGGCAATATGGACTAAAGAAATGGGCTCTTATAGCTGATCAAATGGATGGACGAATCGGAAAACAGTGTCGCGAGCGATGGCAGAATCACTTGCGGCCTGATATCAAGGTTAGATTCATATATATTCATCAACTTCTTCTTCTTTCTTTTCTTGATTTTTATTCTTTTTTTTTTGTTTTTTTTTTTTTTTTTTTTTTTTGCTTTTCCTTTTTATTTGGTTGGATCATACCGATCTTTAGCTACTAATTACTTACTGCAGATGAATTCGTGTTTTTATTTTATTTATTTTTTTTCGGCGTATCATTTTCGTTATATAACGTGGCATCTAAAATAGTTAATTTAATTAAGGACTAGTAAGTAGAAACTAAACAAGCAATTTATAAATTCTTTGTACGTTGCTTTGCAGAATTTTGTTCATCCTCTGCAATTTATTTTGGTAGTTTTCTTGCTTGATATTTTACCACATTATGAGATATAATGGTCCGGCTGTGAATGGCGAAAGTCTTACTCGATTGTGCAATTCAATGATGAAGTTCGATCGTTTTAGCACAGATGAATTTAATCATGATCTATATCCTTATGTGCTTACCATATGAAGATTTATGTACATTAATTCTTATGAAGATTTTTAGCAACATATTTGCTATATAGCCATTAATGTTTCTGATATTTTCTTTAGGGTTCTTCACTTGTATTACTTTGTTTTTCTATGAGAGTCAACATTCATGTGGTTGAACAACTTTTTGCATATAAAGCCCACCAATTTGTTGCAAAGGCACTGAATTTCATGTTTCTATATAGAACAAAAACATTGGAATTTTGCTTGCCTTCAACCTCTTCCCTCCAACCTTGACCCCACCCTTGTGTCTTTACTTGATTAATTTTATTATGATTTCATAATATAATAAATAAATATTTATTTAATATATATTCATATAGTGATTATATGTGATCAAAAACAAAAAATGCATGCTTTTCAGAAAAGTCTAGTTTGGACGGACGACGAAGAGAAGCTGATAATCTGGGCCCACGAGAAATTCGGCAACCGTTGGGTCGAGATTGCGAAGTGCGTACCGGGCAGAAGCGAAAACGCGATCAAGAACCACTGGAACGCAACCATAAGGAAACAAACGTCGAAAAGAAAGATTCGAAAGCCAGAGAGACTTCGAGGCCTAGCGCAGTCGACCGTCTTGGAAGAGTATATCAAGAAGAAGTATTTCGATGATAACGAATCTTCTCCCTCGACCAACATGGAAACCGAAAACAACAACAACAATAATAATAAAATTAATGATAATCGTTTGTCGCATAGCGATAGCCTAATCAATGAAGACGGGCCGAGTTATCATCTCACGGCGTTGGAGACGTTCGAGGAGGAGATGAACTTCATGAAAAACCTATTTCCTAATAAGGACAATGTTATAAGCTGATGATCTGACATTTCTGTTGAGAGCAAACAATGACATTAATCCAAGACTAATTTTATAGGGTTTTGGGACAAAAATGTTGATGATTATGATAATGTTGGCTTTTGCCATGTTTGTTGAGAATTGTAGTAAATGATAATAATAATAATAATAATAATAATAATAATAATAATAATAATAATAATAATAATAATAATAATAATAATAATATTGTGTTGTGGTTTCTCCTGATGTATGTATTCTTATGGTTTTTCGGTCAATTTATTTTTGTTCATATATTGGAGCTCCTTTGACGAAAATTTTGTTTGCTTTTCATGGAAAATGAAAGTAAAAGGCCATCCAGATGGCTAACATCCCATGCATTTTGCATTTTTTGTTTTTATGGTGACTTAATTTGGTTTTATTGTGTCTGCATATTTAGTGATGCTGTGATGTCACCTTATATGACTTGGAAATCTTAGTAAACAGATAAAGAGCATATCACATTTTACAAATTTTATTATTTTAATAATAATAATAACCTATTTAACTTACGTATAAACTAACACACGTACCCGTGCGATAGTCTTTAATATGAACAAATAGTCTTATATATTCAGGCAAAATAGCTCGTTATATCACGACCTTTTACCATATTGCTAAAACATCGCGATTTTTGGACCTTGGCAGAGAATATCACAACCTTTGATTTTTTTGCAAAACGATACACGAAAGTCAGAAACCGGCCATAGTTGATACACCATGGGAGAAGATTTGTATCTATTGAGAACAATACGGAGTATTTCGGAGGTGATGATACTTTCAGACTTTCGTGATATGATTTTAAATAATGTAACGATGGCCGGTGATATAGCCATACTGTCATATAGCGGCTTACGATGTCCCGGTTCGAATATCGAGTCGACTTACCCTAAGTCGACTCCTCTCACATATCTCCTCATAATGATACATCCGGCCGAAGGTCTGGATGCTTTTCTTAGTCGACTTCTACCCTGTCGACTAGATTTAAGTCGATTCCGTCTGGAAGGATAAATGAGTGTATTAGGGTCTACTAGCGAGTGGGGGATGACCCAGCTGGATCGAAAGCAAGGATGTCTCAAGTCGACTGAAGTAGACTCGGGACTCTCGAATCCCCGACGACTCCTATACACTTCAGTATATCAGAAGTAAGCTATTAAGGGATAAGGAAGAATCTAGATGCTGACTAGGAAGAGGACATAATACGAACCGACCAGGGTATTTTGGACATTTCCAGTAAGTCGGCCAGGGCATTTTGGGGACTTCAGGTAAATGTTCTACTTCTATATAAAGGAGCTGAGGTAACTCCAAAACCCTAACTCCCATTCATTCTACATTCTCCTCCATTGTTGCTGCTTCCTCAGAGCAGCTCTTTTCACTCTTTTCACATACTGACTTGGGCGTCGGAGGCTCTACGCCGGAAATCCCTCCGGCGTTGAGTTCTTGCAGGTGTTCTCGCGGTTCGATAACAATTCGGAGACCATCAAGACAGATCTGAGCTCGTTCTCGTCAGTTCATTTCAGATCTGGGCGATTTTTTACCGGTTCACCCCAGATCCGAGAATAGACCCATCATTTGGCGCCGTCTGTGGGGAGTTCTTGAAGGAATTAAGAGCTTTACACCTGGCTTTGATCTGTCTCCGATGGCTGAGAAGGAAGGATTGCAGAAAAACTTGAACGACGATTTCAGGGCAACGTGGACCGACAAACGACCTCCGCCGATCCCAGCGTCAGACCACCGCTCCAGGTGCTGGGATTTCCACCGTTCGAGATGCACGCGCCGGCGGGAGGGCGTGCTGGAGAAGAAACGCCTATTACCCCACCTGGAGTCAAGATCCCAGTTCTCACCCAGGGGGAGGCCAGTCACGTGAAGGACACGAGCGGAGAAGCAGATGGTCACGCATCGACCGAAACATCTTTGAGACTGGGGAGGCAGCCTGAACGACTTGATCAGGAGACAAGGCCACCACCCTAAATCGAGGAACAAACACTGACCATGACGAGAGGCGAGATGCAGAGGATGATTGCCGAAGCTGTAGCAGCCCAAATCAAATAAACTCGAGTCGAGCAGCCTAGGATCGAACAAGCTAGGGTCGAGCAGCCCCAAAATGAACAACAACCCCCAGAACGCGAACAGCAGGCGCAGTCGCATGAAAGGCAGAACAGGAGGGCAGATGAAGAGGAATCCTCTGTCAGGATTGTCAATCCACAAGCGAGAAATGACACCCTGGAGCAATTGTTAGCGCAGGTGCGAGATTTTGCAGGCTCGAGTAGAGGGGAGAAAAACAGGAAGCTCGAGGGGACACCCTTTTTCACAACATATTCTAGACGCCGACCTGCCTCAGGGGTTTAGAGAACTTAACATCTGGTACGATGGGTCGACTGACCCCTCTTGACATCTGAGGAGTTTTGAAAACATGGCAGTACTGCACCGCTACAATGATCCCGTCCAATGTCGAGTGTTCCTGACAACTCTGCGAGGGCCTGCGCAAGACTGGTTTCATCAGTTACCCCCAGGAGCCGTCAGGGACTTTGACGGATTTAGTTTGAGTTTCCTAAATCAATTCGCAAGTGTAAAAGCCCAAGAAAAATCTTACCTTACCCTGATAGACATGCAACAGAAAGAAGGAGAATCATTGAGGGATTACGTAGCAAGATACACGCGAGCATGTGTCGACGTCCCCTCAGCCACTGAGGAAATCAAGTCGGGAGGACTCACTCGAGGATTACTCCCGGGATTGTGCAGGAACTCCTTAGCGAAACGACTCGGAGGACGTTCGATGAAGTATTATGAAGGTGCGCCAAGTACATGAATGTCGAAGTAGCTGAAGCCGACTTTTTGCAGGCAACTAAAGCAAAAATTGAGTCTCGGGACGAGAAGAATGATAAGAAACCAACTGCAACGGGAGAAAGGAAAGGATCCCCGAAGTCGAAAAGGGAGGGGCGATCAAGGGGATGGAGGACAACTCAGTATACCCCCCTGATAGCCTCGAGCGCAAGGATATTGGAGGTAATGGAGAAAGAAATTCGCGAAAATGTGGTCAGGTGGCCACGGACGAGAAAAGATGGACCGACAAAGCCCAAAAGTGATCTGTATTGTCGATTCCACAAGGATTATGGGCATAGTACCGAGGAATGTCGGCACTTGAAAAAATCAAAGATCGAGAGGCTAATCAAAGCAGGCCATCTAAAGGAGTTCGTTTATAAAGATCGAGATCGAACCAGTCGGCGAAGGGAGAGAAGCAAGAGTCCTCGCAAGAGGGCGAGGACACCCGACAAGGAGGAGCTCCCTCAGAAAAGAGGAATAATTCATATGATATTCGGAGGGCCGACTGATGGAGACTCAAATCGGGCCAAAAAGGCATATGCTCGAGGCCGCCACGGAAAAATTGAAGTGCAACAAGTTGAGGAAAACGGTCCAATGATGAATTTCGGGCCAGCAGATGTGGGGGAGGTCGAGAGCCCTCACAATGACGCTCTAATGATCACTGCTCAGATATCAGGTTATGAAGTGCAGAGGATTTTTGTCGACACGGGAAGCTCAGTGAATGTGATCTTTTACAATTGCCTTAAACAGATGGAACTCGACATCGAGCTCGCACCTCTACACACCTCACTTTTTGGGTTTAATGGCTCAGAAGTCGCACCCCTAGGAGAAACCACACTTGCTGTCGTCCTCGGGGAAGGCAATTTGAGGAAAGTAAAAATGGTGCGGTTTGTTGTAGTCGACGTCGCGTCGGCTTATAATGTGATTCTAGGAAGGCCAGCGCTCAACGCATTCCAGGCGGTAGTGTCGACCCACCATATGAAGCTGAAGTTCCCCGTCGGAAATAAAGTAGGGGAGGCCAGAGGAGACCAGAAGCTATCAAGAACTTGTTACCAGATAGCTGTGAAAACAAACCAACGAACAGAAGTTGAGGAAAAGAAGCCGGCAACGAGCGAGAAAAGGCCAAAAAATAGTGATCTCGAACCGCACGGGGAGCTAATGGAGATACAAATCGGAGAAATGAAGGAACAGACCACCAAGGTCGGGAAAGATCTGAAAGACGAGCTGCGAAACCAACTCATCACACTACTAAAGGAGTTCAGGGATGTCTTCGCCTTCACCCCTGAGGAGTTGACGGGGATCGACCCCGCTATTATGGAGCATAAGCTCAACGTCGACCCCCTCAGAAAGCCAGTAAAGCAACGACTCAGACGCCATGGTGAGGAAATCGACAAAGCAATTGAAATCGAAGTAGATAAGTTGTTGCGAGCAGGACACGTCAAGGAGATCCAATTTCCTGAGTGGATATCCAACACCGTGATGGTAAGAAAGGCATTAAACAAATGACGCATGTGCATCGACTTCCGTGACTTGAACTTGGCCTGCCCAAAAGATCATTATCTCCACAAGACCACCATCCAACAAGGCCTGATCATATTCAGTCCAGTCGACCTTGGGGGTAGATACACGCGACGAAGAAGAAGGAGGAGAGACATGGACCATTCTACAACCAGTTATCTCGACCGAGTCCGAATCAGATTGGTTGAGACCCCTATCAATCAGTCTGTCAAGCGTGTCAGGGGAAGAGCTGGAATGGGAAGCTAGAAGAAAAAGGAAACAAAAAGCAAAGATCAGGCAGGATGAAACAAAATCGAGCAAAGTACAGTCGACTCGCTAAAAGTCGACGGAAAAATATATGATAAAAAATATGATGTGATTCGATTGGGGGCATAAGGTCAAGGCGACACGAGGCCAACTCGAGGGAAGTACAGAAGGGAAGAAGATGGATGTTGGTAAGAATCGACATGATGGAAGCCGACAAGTGGTTGCACGCTATAACTCAACCACACGTTAACAGCTGACTAAAATAAAGGATGTGTACACAAGATTCAACACAAAACTTTCAAGGAAAAATTTGAAGAATGCAAGAGAACGCGAAGAACACACAAAGATGCAGAAAAACTCAAAAAAACCCAGGAAAACAAAAAGAACAATGAATAGAACATTAGAAAGAATAAGCGCTTACCAATGTTGCTCATGATGAGCCGAAAGATTGATTAAAATATTGGGGTAGCAGGGAAGGTCGCCGGAAAAGCTTGGATTACCAAGTCGCCGGAAAAGCTTGGATTGCCAGGTCGCCAAAGTTGCAAAGGAATTGGGAAGAAGTGAAAAGTGTTTAAAGAAGAAAACCAGTCATATAAATAAAAGAATAAAATAGATGCTAGCCGTTAGATTAATAAGGAAACCAACGATCACGATGAAGCACAGAATACGAGGAGTCAGCGGTTGACGGGACGCGCGTCACTTATAGGATTTGAAATTCGAAATATCGAGAAAAACTAAAGAGCGTCAGTGTCAGATTCATCGCAAAAAAATAATAATCATTAATGGAAAGGATTCGACCCAAATAAGCAAGGCATGACAAGCAACCAGAGAGAATCAGATATCCCAAAGACGGGAAGAAGTGACGATCGACCCCTCGTTACATCGATTGAAGCACGATTACCAGAATATATCGAATTTTTCAGAACGGCTATATAGCCGGCTCAACCCGAAAAAAATATAAAAAAAAAAGAGGGGAGCTAAGAAGCTGTTAAAAATTATTGCTCGACTTCGATCAGCTCGCAGTAAGGGTTGGGAGAGGTCGACTCGAAAAACTTAAAGTTCAACAGCTAAGAAGCTGTTAAAAATTATTGCTCGACTTCGATCAGCTCGCAATAAGGGTTGGGAGAGGTCGACTCGAAAAACTTAAAGTTCAACAGCTAAGAAGCTGTTAAAAATTATTGCTCGACTTCGATCACCTCGCAGTAAGGGTTGGGAGAGGTCGACTCAAAAAACTTAAAGTTCAACAGCTAAGAAGCTGTTAAAAATTATTGCTCGACTTCGATCAGCTCGCAATAAGGGTTGGGAGAGGTCGACTCGAAAAACTTAAAGTTCAACAGCTAAGAAGCTGTTAAAAATTATTGCTCGACTTCGACCAGCTCGCAAGAGGGGTTGGGAGGAAGGGACGAGTTACAGTACTAAAAAGAATAAAATAAAATAATAATATATCAATCAATCATTATCATTTAACCACAAGAATCGACAAAACATAGACAAATGGCGAGTTGAATGAGATAGCATTATATTAATAGAAAAGTTTCTACATCCGAGGCCTCCTCAACCTTTACATCAGAAAATAGGTTGAGAAGGCAAAAGAAAAAAGAAAAGGTACAAATGAAGCAAACCAAATAATGAAAAATATCAAGTCTCGACTTCCCCGTCTGCAGCAATCTCCGTCCTCTGCCGCTCAACTGGTTTCTCAACCTCTATCTCCTCATCGATCGGTTCCTCATAATCAGTCCCACTCGGCTGGACCAGCTCTGTCGGACCGGCTAGAGGAGAGGGAGGGACTTCGAGCAGAGAAGAGAGCCCGGCTGCATGAATAGCCTTAGCCTCAAGGTAAGCCCACCATTCGCGGCCGGGAATGAGCTGGAAGCCGACGGGGTCGGGGAGAGTCTCCCTCACCGCCTCTCGGTCGATCTTGCCAGGGAAATCGGGTTGGACCACGGCCTTTTCCCACGTATCACAAGTGAAGTCAAAATACTCGACCGCCGTGGGAACTAGCTCGTCGAGAAATTCGGACGAACTGCAAAAGGCCTTGACCACAGCCTTGCGGTAGTGGTCGAGGAAGACAGCGCCCGTGGGGGATTTCAAGGAGGTCCTACGGCCTTCTTGGATCCCGTTTTCCCTCTCGACCAAGATCTCTTCGTGAGCCTTGGCAAGGTCGTCCCTCAACTTCTAAGCCTTCTAACAGCCGCTTCCTTGTCAGAGCGGAGTTTGGCGATGATGGCGTTAGCAGCCTCGAGCGCCTCCTCCTTGGTCGCGAGCTCGTTGCACTTGGCCGCATAGTTATCCCCCAAAACCTTTAGGTTGTTCTGAGGGGAAGTCACCTCTTCTATCATAGTCGGGAGGATACAGGCGAGAAGCTGAAAAGAACAAAAAAAAAAAATGATGACGAAAAGCTGACATAACACTAAGAATAGAGGATAACAAACAAACAAAAGGTTAAACTTACTCGGGGAATGAGCCGAGCTGCATAGCGGGCCCGATCGTAGGGGTTACCATCGGCCCAAACCTGGTCGTCCTCCGGAAGAGTCGACTGGAGGTAGTTGAGGACCTGAAAGGGATCGGGGTTGTCGTAAAGCCGGGAAGGCTGTTGTAGGGTCACCGACCGTATCTCTATGGGAGACGGTGGCGCCGCATTCCCCTCGGTTATCGGTTCCTTGCCTTTCAGACGCATCGGAGAGTCCTGAACCAGAGTTGTGTCCCTTTCGTCTTGAGTCCTTTTGCGTGAATGAAGACCCGACTGCGGTGTCGACTTGGAAGCCGAGGGGAGCACCACCTTGGATCTCTTGGCTACAGTCGTCTCGACCACGGTAGCGGTAGCGTCAGATCCTGAATCTTTTTCAGGCTCCTGAGGAAGGACAGGCTGAGCGGGAGATTTAGAAGCCGCCTCGGCCTTCTTCTTCTTGAAACGCTGGAGTGCACCCACTGTCGAAATAAAATGACAAGCAACAATTAAGTATTTATACGATCACACTGCAGGGAGATAAAGAAGTATATCGATAAATGTATAAGGCTGAGAGGGGCTAGAACAATAGGCGGCTTACAAGGGTCCTCAAGTCGAGGAGCGTTCTTATCAATACAGATCCCGACATGATTGAGAAGGGAGCTATCTTTAGTTAATTGACGAGCACTCCAAGTATGCTTATTCAACTCCTGTAGCATATTCGCGAATAGTGAGGAACGAGGGCGCTTACGTTGTTGTACCTTGTCGGTATACCACTCGTTGGTAAAGGGATATTGACCGGGGGCGGGACGAATGAAGAAGTACTTTTTCTTCCACTCGGTAATGTTGGAAGAAAGATCGTCGAGAAAGGTGACCCCAACACGACGACCTAAACAATGAGCGTCTTTGCTAAACTTATAGCCGTAGCAATAAAAGAAAAAATCGGGTATAAAACTACCTAAGACTATACGGGTGACGATGATGAAGGCCACCATTATTCGGATAGAATTGGGAGTAAACTGATTTATTGGGACGCCATATAGACCGCTCAGAGATAACAAGTCGGGTTGGATAGGGAAGCGCAGCCCCGACATTATTTGATCAACAAAAAAGCTAAAACAACCGCGGGGGGGATGTCGAAAGTCGTCTTTGGAACTAGGAGCGACCACTTCCCAGTCGGAAGGAAGCCCGTTGAACTCTCTGAAGCCATCAATTTCGGCTGCAGGAGCACAAGAAAAGGGGTTAAGAACGGCCAAAGGACATGCTACAATTAAGAACTCGACTTAAAGAACCGTTATTTATAAAAGAGGGTTGTTATGCATAGATGTCTGAAAGCCTAGGGATACCTCGAGGGATTGGGTTAAGTCGAAGGGCATCAGGGTCCGCACAAAGAGCGCCCGACAATAGTGCCTGGTTATACACATCCCAGTTGATACCAAAGGGCGAAGCATTAGAATTAACCGAACCCTCTGTTTCGGCATTCCGGCTAGTGTTAGATCGAACATCAAGCATTTTGACGGAATCAGAACCTGAATATCCGTCGATTTCTAGGGCAAGAGATCCAGAAACCGGGTCAGAAACAGGGGGAGAATCGAGATCTAATGAAACAAAAGAAAAAGGAAGAATGACAATTAACAAGCGGAGACAATTATAACTACGAGTCGACGGAAAAATGAGGATCAAGAGGAATTCATAGGTCGTCTCGGATTCATTCAATTCGACATAAAGAAGTCGAGTCAAGGATAACATAAACGGAGTGAAGCAGAAGAATCAACATCGAATCGACTGTTGGGCAAAAAACACTTGAAGAAAGGGAAAATCTATAATTGAAGATCTAACAAGAGAAAACCCCCAGAAAGTTATCAAAATGCAGGAAAAAGCCAATAAATCCATAAGTATTCAACATGTGACCCAGAAAAACAATAAAGGAAAGGAATTGCATAATAATAAATAAGAAAGCAGGAAAAACTTACACATGATGATTTCTGGAGAAGTCCTGAAAATCCGAAAGGAGTGTCGGAAAGTGAAATGCGTGCCGGAGAAACGGAGAATGCTGCGCTTGCCGGAGAAAGAAGGAATTCGAGAAATGAGAATGCGAAAAGTGGAAGGAAGAAGAGGAAATTTATAAGAAGAGTAAAGGAACCCTAGCCCTTAGATTAAAGGTAGATCGGACGGATGAGATAATGCACGGAATACGAAGCGGTGGAGAGAGAAACGTCTTGTCAGATTCCAAGCCCCTTTGAATTTCGAAATTCAAGACGGAATTCGAGTTTATCCAGACAAAACGAGAATTTTCTCGAAGTTAAAGAACCTCTCATGAGCCGAAGTTTGGGCGTAGACGGTCAAGAGTAAGGGGAACGGTTGGAAGGGAATCCTGTGAAGCATTCCATCAACGAATCTACTCGTAAGCTCAGAATCGCTCCGAGTAATCTTTGGGGGGACTAGATGATATAGCCATACTGTCATATAGCGGCTTACGATGTCCCGGTTCGAATATCGAGTCGACTTACCCTAAGTCGACTCCTCTCACATATCTCCTCATAATGATACATCCGGCCGAAGGTCCGGATGCTTTTCTTAGTCGACTTCTACCCTGTCGACTAGATTCAAGTCGATTCCGTCTAGAAGGATAAATGAGTGTATTAGGGTCTACTAGCGAGTGGGGGATGACCCAGCTGGATTGAAAGCAAGGATGTCTCAAGTCGACTGAAGTAGACTCGGGACTCTCGGATCCCGGACGACTCCTATACACTTCAGTATATCAGAAGTAAGCTATTAAGGGATAAGGAAGAATCTAGATGCTGACTAGGAAGAGGACAGAATACGAACCGACCAGGGTATTTTGGACATTTCCAG
>CACSLK010035018.1:3110901-3141684 GCA_902706635.1 Striga hermonthica
GAACAAAAAGTAACGCCGTCAGGGGGATTTGTAACGGCGTTAACGTAGCAGGGAGAGTGTGTATGCAAAAGTATATTACAAGGGGGTATGGCGCAATTTTTAAAATACAGGGGGAAAACGCGCAGATTTAGTATATTACAGGGGGGTTTGGTGCAATTTACCCGTTATAAATATAATGACTATTATTCTCGAGTTAATTATTTGCACTGGAAAGGATCCCCTAGTAATTTCTCATTTTAAAGTTAAATTGTCCAAAACAAACCACTTTTATATTATTAATAAAGTAATTCTAACCTATATTATATGTTGAGCAATGAATAATTGTATATATCTCCAATTAAAATAATCTCTACATTAGTTAAATAAAAATAACGATTATGAAAATAAATAACTAGTTTTATCCCTGCCTATTACTAATTAATATAGAAAAGGAAAAAAATCATTATTCTTTTACTTTTCTAAAAATAAAATAAAGATTATGAAAAAAAAATAGTCTTTTCCTTTTTAAAAAATATAAAAACATGACTTTTAAACATCGTGATGATTTTATATGTAAAATATTAAAATGCTGTAAATATTATATTTGGATATATTAATGTAAATGTCTAAATTCAAATTTCAAAATTTATTGTAGAAAATATAATACAAAAATTGTTGTCGTCTATTTTTAAACGTATTTGCATTTTTAAACAAGTTTATTGATAAATAAATGATTCCAAGAAAATATGGCACATAACTTGTTCTAAAAAAGTGGATAATATTTTGGTCTGCAGTTTGAAAATATTAAAAGTTGATACGATGCCAAAAAAATTAAGACAATATTTATGCATACAATTTTAAAAACTAAATTCACGAAAGATGGATAAAAATCCAATGTAAAATTTCATTCAAAAAAAAATCCTTGACAAGTAAGTCTAATTATTTAAACAAAAAACCAATTTTATTTCTATTTTTGAATTAAACATCAACTTTTTTCAATATATGAGTTTATAGCCCATGCGATATACAACGCAATAACATAGATCATACAAACTAACGTAGTGTATGAATATTGATTTGTATAAAAATAATTTTGAATATTAATATTAATTTTTATTTTTTTTCTTTTATTTCAATGATATATAACATTATATTATGAAAATTTAAAGAACATACTATAATTTTACAGTTCTGGTTTAGAATTATGTTATATCAAAATTTAATGAATTCAAATGTTATCAATAAACGCGTCTTTTTCTTCATGTCTTCATTAGATATTCTTTCCTTAGTTTCTGAGAAGATGTTGATACCTCTAATGATCTAATTGTTTGTGACTAAGCTCTTCCCTCATGTGGTTTAATTCAATTGTTTGTAACCAAACTCTTCACTCATGCGGTTTAATGCAAGATACTTATTGGTGACCATGTAGGTGAAATTGTTGATACCTCCAATGACGCTAACGCATTTTAGAATACATTTCAAGTTTCAATTAAGACAATTCCCCATTATGACAATTAACAAGAGTCAAAAGGTTGGCTTATTCTTGAAAAAACTGTTGTTCCGTCGTGACCAATTATATGTTGAAGACATTGACTTATTCTTGAAGGAAATGTTGTTCAGACATGACTAGTTATATGTTGATAAAATAAAATAAAATAAATAAATAAATAAATAACCAAACCATAAGATAACATTATGAACTTTCATCCGAGTTTTTATTTTATTTTATTATTATTATTTCCATAATGATGTTTTTTACGTTTATAATAAGAACTTATATTTAACATAACTTTTTAACAAAAATATAGTACATTGTCTTCCACTGGATGCTTACTATTAGTAAATAAAATAAAATAGGCAAAACTGGTTTACGATGATCACAAATCATTTACTCACATTATAAGGACGATTATCATTCTGCCCTTGGGCCTTGCATGTTCCAGAAAATGCAAAAAAATCTCGAACCTATTATTATTCTGATTGAGCTAGGACAGATCTATTTCTAGCCATTGAAGAGAAACTGGCTACAGCATGATACCACAACTTCACACGGTTCGAACTCTCAACACAATTCGTCGCACATCCTCGAGTCAATTTCTGGATGATTATGAAGCATGACCTGGGGCGTGAACCTGTCAAGTACATCTCTCAAGCTGTATCGGTATTTGTTTCCTTAGGGACAACCAAACCAATTAGGCAAAGAGACGGATTCGGAGGAATAGATAACATCGAGCATGTTTCAGAAGAGTATGGAAGAATAAAGAGTAGTCTGGCCCACATAGCCTTTGCAGCCGGTATTTTGATTACTCCTGCACAGTCTCGCTGCTTCAAGTACGAAATGAAATCCTGAAACTGCACAACAGAAATGCAAAAATTTCAATAGCGTGACTGTGAGTAGACATGGCCGTCAAGAGACGGAGAGTTCCAAATGCAAATAGAGTTAGATTTTTCCCGTACACAGTAATCGAAAAAAAAAAGGAAGAAGAAGACAAGGCCTTACTAGTTTTTCGGAACCCAATTTGAATAGAGGTGCATTTGAATAATTTCCAACAATATTAATAGACTCCATTCAAATACTTGAGCAAATAAGAGAAACAAATTATGAAATATGATGCACAAAGCAAAAAATATAGTTGCAGGTTCAACTTACACCCTTCTGATCATCATGAGACGAAGGAAGCAGCCAACAAATCTCCCTCTGTCACATTCAAGACATAGAATCGTTAGATGAGTCAGCAAATTCTAAATAAACATGATCCTGTTATATATAACTAGCTAACAAACTTTGTGCTGTCACAAAATTGACCAAAAGCAACTACGCAAATTGCAAAATGCACATATTCGAAGTAAGGTCAAATCAAACTGACCCCATTCAGTTGACGATGGAGCTTTTCAGATGTGTTCAGGTTTGAATACTGTATAGAGCTAAAGTTACAAGGATAGGCAATCTGTTTGTGCCACATTTTCATGAGAAAATTTCAGCTACACCCGACAGCAGTAGAATGGCAGGTACTCAACGAGAATGTGAACAGTAATAGAGCCATTTATGCTACTCATAAGGTGTGAATCAGGTGGCAGAAATTATTGTTTGGGTGCCCTGATTAGTACTGTTGACACTTAGATTTTAAACGGAAAAATGAGGATCCGAAATTCAGAATTTGGAAAGAATAACAAAAGAACTCTAATTTTATTACAATAACAAAACAATCGTGATTTTGGATAGGTACACAATTACATAAAACCCTCTCGCACATAGTGAGAAGCCATTATAAACAAACAAATATGAACTCGAAATAATTTACTATTCCAAATTTTCTAAGCTCCTGATGATGACTGCAGGTGAGTGATATTCCTAATTTTATTAGTTAGATGCTTTGGCTAAAGGTGATTTTAATATGCCGTACGTGAATAGCAATTGATTCAGATCTCAGCAGGTTTGACTTATAGAGCCCATAATCCAACCTCACAATAGCAGTGTCGATATTATAATCAAACTGTTCATGGCATGAGAATCCAAAACAAAGAACTCCACCTAATTCAAGGGGAAACAATATTTCTAAAGTCAAAATAGTATCCATTAAAAGCAGTGGTTTGGTAAAGGCAAATTATGTTTTAATATGATAACCCCAGCGACTTTTAAAAGAAAATAAATAGTTTCCATCACATAATGTTACAAGACAAAATAAAAAAGGTTATATTATTATCACATCAATTACCAAACAATTCGTTACTGCATTTACTGCACATACAACACTATTCATAACTATAATAAAAATTCACTAAATCCAGAGGCAAATCTGAAACTTGTTGACATAAAAATGGCTTTTTTTAAGAAGAAAATTTTGTTAGGTTTAAATTTATCCATCATTTGTTCTCACGTTTTGTTTGCAGGACAGATTGTTCCTGCAATTAAGAGAAGTAAATTGGACATTCTTTGACACCGAGAAGTAAGAGCAAAGTTTACCGATCAAAACCTGAAAAACGGAGCAACTGGCAGATACTCACGGAATCAGTACACCCTCTCGTATACACACTCACGTGCACACGCGCACTCATATGCACACACACACACACATACACACACAGTGAACACAGTATATCTCTAGTAACTCACTCTGTGAGGTGGAGTACTGGAAAATGTTGATTTCACATGTCGGAGATCAGTGCGCTTTGTCATATCTAACTTAGCAGGCCATCTGCACATTCAATGAAAAAAATAAAAAAATCAAACACGCTTTTTTGCAATCTTAATCAGTACAGGTATCAAGATCAAAGTAAGAATCCTCACTCTGCAGGCTCAGAAATAGCAGTTAAATAGTTGCAAATATCCGAGTCCACTCTCTGTGCATGTATTGTACAATAGTGAACGCTACTTTTACTCAGTATCCCTTGCCAGGGATAGTCCTGAGATGGCCCAGAACCCTCTGCCACATCAGCTACAGATGGTGGAGGTGGCGGAGGAGAAGCAGGAGGCGGAGGAAATGCAGGAGGCTGGACATGGGGTGGTGGTGGAGGTGGTGGTGGCTGCAGCTCGGGATAAGGCGGCAGGGGCGGCCGGAAATCAGACTGAAGAGGTGGTGGAGGGACCACATTTAGTGGGGGTGGGGGTAAAGATGATAAGGAAGTGGGAACAACGGGCTGAGAGAAGACCGGATTGTATGGTACCATAGAAGTCGCATGGATCTGTGCCAGTGGAGTCACAGAAACAGGGACAAATGGTGTTCCCTGTGGATTAGTATGAGAATTAGAGGTCATTACAGAGGGTGGAATTGGATTTGGGGGCGGATGATGACCCATTCCACGTGCATCCCACCTATTTGGAGGTTCATAAACAGGTCCTGTAAATGGAGATGGTTGAACCAGCTGACGTGGCGTAAATGGACCAGGATTTCCTCCCTGATGCATCCCACTTTCAGGATTCCCATACATCCATGATTGTTCAGGTGGACCAATTCTTCCAACGTCTGGAATTCCTCCTCCACCGGCCCAAGTTGGTTGGTATCTATGCGCATTTTGCATGACAGGTCCAGTATTTACTTGACTCATTCTTGGCGATGTAAGCTCCATGGAAATGGTGTCGGATCTCGGTGTGGGAGCAGTGACGTGGTGCTTTGCAGGGTTACTGATCATTAATCACAAACAAACAAAAAGGTGCAACAATTAAGCAAAAATGGCATATTTTGAACATACAAAGGCCGGATGTGCCAAAACAACAGTATCACTACTGTGTACGTGTAGGGCAATATTTTAGATATAAACTGCAAAATTATCAGTGAATGAGAAAGACTGAACAGAAAGCAAATCTAAACACTGAAAAAGGATGCATGCTGTAGAATTACCAAAAGAAAAAAAGAATATGAAACCTGTATTCTATTTGGAAGAAATTCCCAGGACAGTCTCGTATATTCCTCAATAGAGTGTTTGCTGTATCTATACTGCTGCACTCGACAAGCCAATACGAAGCTGTAGGCATACTAGTTCTACTCAAACGGGCAATGGATCCAGTGTTAATTATTGCAATATTGCAAACAGTTAGCAACTCATCATCAGTGATACCTAAGTCAATTTTATTTGGAACGCTAATCCAAAGTACGTTTGTTGGTACCCATGCTTGTTCTCGCATGGAAGAACCAGGTGAATGATCCAGAAAACCTTGATGAGCAATGTTATATTTTGCACGTAACTGTTCAAGCAAAGATGACAACCTTGTCATAATACTCTCAGGAGGCTTCTCCAGCATATTATGAGCCGGAGGTGATCCAATCGAGTTGTTAGAAAGGTAATTGTTTCTCATGTCTACATTAACTGAAGCTGGAGCAGGTTGCGCACTGTCTCCATGCATTGGGCCTTTGTTAGAAGGTGGACAGAGGCTACTATATTCTTTGCGGTACCACCTTAGATGACCTATCAACATGGTAGCTTCTTCAGGTGAATCAAATTCCAACAATAATGCACCCTCACTGCCCAGATCAAAAACCATGCGAGGGCTCTTGTGAAGTACCTTTGTAACTTCATGCATCACCTCATCTTTGGCCCAGATGCTTGCAACATTTCCAACATAAATATGACGACTTGACCCAACAGCAATTCCATTTATAGCTCCTCTTGTTCCTAATCCTGCATCCAGAAATTTTACCCTAAGGCAGGCACCCCAAGGGGAACGTCCCTGCATTACCTCCCTAGCTTTTAAAGCATCCATAATGTTTCTGTACTCAATAGTAGCAAAGCCTTTAAATGGGAGATACCGCAGTTGTTCAACAACTCCAAATTTCTCAAACTGATACCTAATAAGCATTTCAGTTGCATCAGGACCCAATGATCCCACCCACAATTGTTTTGAAGCTGGATATATATCCATGGCAGCTGGGTCTCCATCAGAGTACCATGTTGAATTTGTTGAAGATGAAAGAGCCGGATTATTTTTCCTCGGGGATTCAAATGATGAACTTGCACCTCCAGCGGAGGGTCTTAAAGTGGGTGAATGGAGGTCAATATTTGCAATCCTCTCCATCTGGGAAGAACGATTTCCAGTATTAAATGAGTTGCTTCTCAGATCCCTTGGTGTTCTTGCTCTAGGTGAGAAAGATTGCCTGTTCAACATTTCCCTTGGTGTTCTTGCTCTAGATGACGAAGAATAACAATCAACACTATCTACCTGTCTGTCTTCAGCCTTCACTTGCTGTACAAAAGATTCAAATATTCCTTCTAGAATAGAAGTAGCATCAGAAACAACTTCAGAAGAAGCAGAATCACAAAGCATCCTGTACCTTGTAAAAATCAAACTTTTGAGCGACGGATCTTTACAGAGAACCTGTTTAAACAAACCATAAAGACAAAAATGCAGTAAAAAGAAATTCAGACCAGTACAACTGAAACGTGCAATAAGAAAAATAATTTACCATTCAAGTAATAAGAGTGTGACTGGAGGACTTAATTAAACTTCAGATATATTTTGATCTGATACAGAATGCTACAAGCATAAGTGAAACCTGTCAAGGTCATCAGGTTCGACTACCTAAAGTTGTCCAAGCAGTTGCAGTAAATCATGTTGGAAAAGAAAATCAATTCCGTCTCACAATATTATCTGGCTATAGAAATTACAAAGCACTTTCACAGTATCACAAAAAGCATAGACTTCTAAAGACGACAGCAAAAGATATGTCGTGAGTAATTCTCTTTGATGCATCGGCAACCATTCATTGCATATAGTTATAGGGTTACCAACTCTAAAAAAGTGTCAAGCAACTCAAGTACATAGGAACCAACAAAGCACCTGAAGACAACATCACATGCAAGCAAAGCTGATTTGTTAGGTGTATAATACTGTGCCAAGCAAATCAAAAGCTTGGTGTTCAAATTAAACCTTCAGCTAGTTTTCAGCTACAATAATTCAATGAACATGAAATTAAATTCGCAGAAGAATCAATACTCATGGCAACAAAATAGAGAGAATAATAGCAAATATAGCAAATACCAAAACTAACAAAAAGCTTAGCAATAAACCAAGTTAACAAGTGAAAGAGTCCTAAGGTTAAGCATTTACAATTTACCAGTCCCAACAAGCAGTTCTTGGATGCACCACTAGAACAATCTGATCTGCTGGAACGAATGGAAGATTTATCCGCGCATCCCTCATCCAAATGATGGGCACCAAATTTTCTCAGTTCCATTGTCAATTGACGAAGAAAGTAGTTTCCTTTCCGAATCCCCTCCATTCCAGTGGCCTCAAAAAGTTCAAAGCCAGCAATAAGAGAATTTTTGGGGCAACTGAAGAAAATCCTCAAGAAACATAGAGCGCGAAACTTGGACAATTTGAGAAATACTGAGTTATCTTCCTCCAAAAACTCACGATTGAAATCAGAGAAGGATTCTGCAATTTCATAAATTTTCAGAACTCTCTGATCAACAATCTCAAAGATATCTTTCCACTCTAAAGAGGATACAAGAAAAGTAAAGACATTGAGGAAAACTGCATAACATATCCCCTGAATAACAGCTGAAGTTGGAGCCTCGGAAGCAGCAGCTTGACAGATATCAACGAGACCTAATATGCAGGTTTTAGCAGTCTCAAACGCAAGACCATCAATGTCTTCCCCACTGCTTATCATTGCAGAGCACCAGTCGTGAATATTTACGACAACCTTCACAGCTGCCTCAAGAGCAGTAGGGCAATATGATACATAGCGTGGAATGAACTCTGCTGCTAGACGCTTTGCACTTGCACTACCTGCAATGGCATCATCATATCATAATTCTTGCATGATTAACAAGAACGCTAACACCATTAATGAAATATTATTCCAGAATGACACAGGCCACTTAAATGGTTAGATGCGTATTAATTACATTTCCGCATTTGGCACATAATTCAGTTAGATGCTCCCTCAAAGACCACATGAAGTTAGGGACACATGAATTATCTCGTTACCATAATTACATCAATCAATTGATATCAACTGAAAGTAGGATTTGGAACTTAGAGATCAAACCAAAATTTCAATTAATTAGCACCTTGGGAGGCAACAGTGCATAATAGCATTTTACTAGTGAGATTCATATTATACAGCTGGGAGACCCTTTTGTAGGCACCACAAACCAAGAACCTCGCTGTCCTAAGTGATTGTTAAAGTCATTTTCTAAATCACTAGAGCAAAATCTCATAAAAAATACCTAGTTAGATCATAAATAAATTAATCAGTATAAATATAATGACCAAAGTCTGATGCTATCCCTGTGTGAAAACTTTGTTTGTACCCATTATATAATCGTGGTTAGAGGAGAAGGACTAATCTGAAGGTAACTTCTTCGTACAGTTAAGCTACCAGCAGGACCCAACTAGAAGAAACCATAAATTGTTTAGAAAATATGGTCCATCTTAATCAAAATTGCAGCAATGAATATTGTTACTGTATTTCACTTGCAACAATTTTCATCGTTAACTGTCCCTTCTGAAACCTGATTACATTAGACATGAGAAAATTAAAGCCACAAATTTTTTTTTTATGTGTCACAATTTACTTGAGCATGATCAGTACTGTGACATCAACTATTTATCTAGAAAAATGAATCCAGCTCATTCCAACACGTTTAATTAGATGCATATGACAAAATATGTTCAGTCGACCACCACTTATCTGGTCTTGGCAGATATCTTCCTGAAATGAAATTTTTATCAATCTACAACTTCTCATAACATGTCATAAACTTGGAGTAATTGTACAAAGTAGTATCTGCTAATTAAAATTATTGAATAATTTGCCCTAATCGATTCAGAACTATTAAGTTGATTTGGGACAGGAGTGAAGTGATACCTTATTACATACCAAAGGCATATAAAGTTATAACTAACATCATTACTTTTAAAAAACTGAAAAAAACTGATTTGAAAAGTCCGAATACTTCAAAATGATAAGCACTCAATATCCCTGTTAAACTTAAAGAGAAACTAATCAATTCAAATTACATTGCGCAGTTATGTGTTCAGTTTATCGAACTCTCAGTCACAGCTTTAGAGATTGAGATATTAGACGAAAATCTTATTGTGCACAATTGCAGTCACATTCATATCTAAAGAGTACATTCCCCATGTGCACTGAAATCTTCAATTCATGTATTGGTGGCTTTCAATTGTTGGCATAAGGAGAAGCAATTCTAAGATTCAGTACAGAGGTCCTAGGCTGTACTGACACTTCATAGTTTACCAACAGCAACAACGTTAACTAGTCGGCTCTAATTGTTTTCTTTCACAAAGAGTTGAGCTACCATGAAAGGTCTACTTTTGACAAGCCAATCAAATTTGTGTAAAATTAAGATAATGTAGTGAATGGAAACATGGTTGATATATGGATCAAAGTATGGCATAAAGGAAAAATAATGAAACCCTACATTTATGAGCTTAAACAAAAACTGAATAGGGACAGCAGAGCAAAACGGAAGGAAAAAAATAAAAAAATAAAAAAACCAGTAACCTCCAGCGGCAGTGATCAGAGAGAGATAGGCTTCTTCAAGCTCGGGCGTGAAACACTTGTCTTTTTTGTCGATGAAGAACTTTATCCTCTTATAGCACTCAAAAACATTGCGAATTTCTTCTTGGCACCTACGCCTCCGGAGAATTTCCTCCTGAGACAAAGGCGGCGGCGTGGACGGCTGCGGAGGCTGTGGCGGTGGTTCTTGTGGCGGAGGAGGAGGCGGCGACGATGGTGGTGGTGGTGGTGGTGGTGGTGACTGGGGCGGCGGTGGCTGAGGTGGTGCATCGTACAACTTCCGCTTTTTCAGCGGCTGCTCCGCTGCGGCCATGACGAGGAGAGAGGGCTATTGACAGGCGCGAGTCCCTGCGACAGGTTATTCGCAGCTTTTATTATTATTTATTTTTGCACCCCCATTGTTTTCGGATCAATTTCAGTTCACCCCTCATATTATGGTTTATTATGCCCACTATCCCAACTAAAATCTTATCATAAATAAATAAACAATAAAATCTCATAAAAGGCCAAGACGGTTTAAATATATGCAACACTAATTGACACTTTTATCCCTGCCTTTTTGATAGGGGTGGGCAAAAAAATCGACCGAAATGGTTCCTTTCCAAAAAATAAGGTTCAAAAAAATTTTCTTTATTTTCGTCTCGTTCCCAGCCTCCAACCGTTTTAAACAATGTCGGTATCGGTTTTGAATATTTTTGTTACGAACCGTCCTGTTTATCTCGTTTAAATTAGTTTGTACAAAATATTATATACATATATAATACATTATTATTATATTTATATTAGTAATATAGTAAATAATTATTAACTTCATTTAATCATTTCAGACTTTCAGTAGTTTCAGCTTTTCTGTTATGCATGCATTTGTATTTGTATGTTGTAATATATAAATTATAAAGTACAATTCATTACTTGGCCCCAAAAAATTTGTGTAACATTTAAATTATCAATTAACATGCTACTTGTTTTTTTTGTTCCTTCAAAAAAAATTGAGCTCGAATTGTGTCAGACGTCATCTATAAGAACCTTTGTGTCATATATTTGTGAAATAAAATATTCAATGTCTGAAAATTAATGTGGGAAATAAAAAATTACAAGACTAAAGTTTGAGACTAATTTTTTCGCTTCATATGAAAATAATTATCTGACATTTATGAATTGTAAATGTGTTAGCTATAAAAATAGTACACAACATCTGTTTTTCCAACCATGCACATTCATCTTCACCTACACATTTATTTTCATAATGTATTTTAAAAATTGGTTTACTAAAGAATCTAGAGGGCTGATGTTAGTATTAATAAATAACTATATATTTCAGTACCAAAATATAATTCAACATAAAATCCTTTAAGAGATTTAACTAATACATAGACACGACAATCCTCTCTATATATAATTCCCGAATGCGCTGAGCCTACGTGGCTGCTTCTGGTGCTTCGGAATCCTACTTGGCGAAGAATCATGCTTCGTAATTAGGTTTGGACAAATAATATTGTTATATTAATAATTAATATAACAAACTATAAGCAAACAGACTACCCTCCTTATAAGCAAAGGCAGCTTCAACAGTTGCTCTAAATTTGACTCACATCCTATTTTCACCACATACTTCGTCACGTGGCCAGATAAAATGAGTCTCTTCACCTGCTAGTCGTCGATGGTTATCCCATCTGAAGCTCAAACTTGGTGAATAGTGTGTGTGCTTCTGCAAATTATCACCGAGTGACCCATTTGTGACAGTTCTACGCTTAGCAAAAACACAGGCGACACCCATTCTTTCTTGCGCTCAACAAAAAGAAGTGAAAACTGCTACTAATTGCAGCTTACATCAACAAACGTTGAAACAAATGTGATGGAGATTAATAGCACAAAAGATACATGCGGTCATAAAGAAACTAAGTTATCAACCGAAATTTGAAACGTCAAAATATTGGTACCTTTTCATCTATACAACACAGTTGAACCTTCGCAAACATAAATTATTACCTAGATGCTTGGGAATCTAAACTCTGAACATTAAGATCCTCAACACATTCAGGTCAACAAATACGCAAACATCCTGTATGTTTGGAGGAATGGTGCCCGGCTAATCGATTTCCTAGGTTTTCAAAGATTTCCTCACCCCCGACAAATTATATTTTTAATCTTTGTATCATTATTAATATTTGTAAATTAAAAATTCTCATTAAACTTACTTGTATTAATTTATTTAAAATATTGTATGAAATTTAAATTGCGCAAATTACATAAAACATGTCTATTTAAATTAGTACACAAACCTCGTACGGTTCACATAACCAGTGTTTTTCAACCCGGATCGGTCCGGCGGGTCGACCTAGGACCCGGTCGACCCAGAGCCAGAATCGGTCCGGGTGGGCTATCCGGACCAGGCAACAAAGGACCCGGTCAAAACCCGACCAACCCGGCCTTGACCCAGTCAACCCGGTGCATTGACCCGACCGGGTCAACCGGGCATTGACCGACCGGATCAACCCGGTTGACCGGGCCTTTTTATTATTTTTTTATTTTTGGAAATATTTTTTGTTTTTAAGAAATAAAACTATGTATATATATTAATGTGGTAAATATTTATCATGAAATACATATTATTAACACTTTAAAGTACAAATTTTATATACAAAATATTTAATTTTGTTACTTTTATTTATATTTATATAACAAAATACTCTATACATAATTTAAGAAATTTTAAGATTAATTATCCAGTTCAGCAATTGACCCAGTGACCCAACGGTTGACCCGGAGACTTGTCCGGGTCGATTCCTGGGCCGGGTTTAAAAAATATGCACATAATTGATAATATATTACATTATATTCATCCAGTATTAGTGTCGTTTTATATTTTTTATTCATAAATTCGATTTAAGTAGAATGTGGTTTCATAAAATAATTACTTTGGGAAAATTATATCATATATTTAAAAATATATATCAATAATAAGTATGATATTAAAATTTATATTGTTTCGCTAATTAAAATAAATGTATTTTTATATAAAATATCCAAATGAAAAAATTTAAGTACTTGAGTATATCAATATTAAATGGTGTTGCTTGGATTAGATTTTAAGGGTCATCTGAGAATCTGTGGATAAAATAGGTAGATACTTAAAACATAAATGAACTGCAGACCAGGTCGACCTTTGGTGCTTTCAGCTTAGGATAATGTATCCATTCATATCTTTCTTTAGGAAATTTTGTCTTGTGCTTTTTGTCCGATTTTTTTCTCCTCCTTTTTGGACATATTACAAAGGTATTTATAGTAAATGTAGCTAGAAACTGTTCATTGCGCCGTACAGTGCACATTTAGTTAATTCGACATGTGCATTTAATGCGTAAGGCTACCCTACGAGTCTAGGACTAATTAGCCGTCTGGTTAGGTGGCGGTGACGTTATCTCCATCATTGGTTTGCAACTAGGACTGACGCCCATTTGTGTGTTGAGGCGGGACATTCGTCGCCGATTTCGTCTGGTTATTGGGGTTGGGCACATCGAAGATGTCCCACCCAATCCTATATAGAGATTAGAAGAATTGCTAGCACACTCACAGAAGTTGGTATTCTCTAAATGAGGAATGAATTTTGGTTTCCGCAAAGCGTAAGGATGTTTTTCCCGTATCCGGACAAACAGATTCACAGTCCTCCGTAGGGTTGCATCGGAGTGTTTAAGCACAATTTGATATTCGGGTTACGATTCTCATTGCCTCAGATTCTGACTGAATATGTCGGGAATGGGGCTTAGGGTTCAATCAGACCCATTCCAACGTTTGGGCCAGGATTATCATCCTTCTTGATGGGTCTCTCCTCAGATCTGGAGTGAATCAATGGAAACAAGCTCAGATCTGAGATGAACCGATGGGAATGGGCTTAGATATAGATCTGAGATGAACCGATGGGAATGGGCTCAGATCTGCCTCGATCACCTTCAAACCGTTGTTGAACCGCGAGAACACCTGCAAGAACTCAACACCGGAGGGGTTTCTGGCGTAGAGCCTCCGACGCCCAAGTCAGTATGTGAAAGAGAGATGAAGAGAGCTGCTCTGAGAGAGCAGCAGTAGTAATTGAGGAGAGTATAGAATGAATGGAGTTAGGGTTTTGGGGTTACATCAGCTCCTTTATATAGAAGCAAAACATTTACCTGAATTTCCCAAAATGCCCCGACCAACTTACTGGAAATGCCCAAAATATCCTGGTCGGTTCGCATTCCATCCATCTCCTAGTCAGTATCTAGATTCTTTCTTATCCTTAATAGCTTCCTTATGATATGTTGAAGTACACCGGAATCGTCGGGGATCCATGAGCCTCGATACTTTCTCAGTCGACTCGGGCCATCAACTCGAGTCGACTTGGTCATCTTCAATTGTCGGTAGACCCTGATGCGCTTGTCCATCTTTCCGGAGGGAGTCGACTTCTGCTAGTCGACACCTGGAAGTTGACTGAGAGAGACGCCTGGGCCCTTACAGACCGAAGATATTATAAGGAGCCCGCAGAAAGAGTCGACTTTAGAAAAGTCGACTCGGTAATGTCTGAACTGTTATACGATAGTATGAACCGTTATACGATAGTATGGCTATATCAAACCGTTATACGATAGTATGGCTATATCATCTAGTTCCTCCAAAAATTACTCGAAGCGATTCTGAGCTTAAGAGGAAGTTTTGACGACTGAGTATCTTGCTTGGATCTTTTCATGCCTTGCCACTTGGCGTTGCCCTAAGTCGCGTCTCCTCGTAGGACATCTTTTTCTTAGTCGATTTCCTTGGTTCCAGTCGTGTCCATATGTTATTTCGACTTGTAAACGACTTGTCTGCCTTATAAATTCCGCATTGATTGGATAAGTCCAGATTTTTAGAGTTTCAAAATTCAAAATGATCTAGAATCTGACAAGACGTTTATCTCTCCACCGCTTCGTATTTCGTGCATTATCTCATCCGTTGGATATGCCTTTAATCTAAGGGCTAGGGTTTCTCCACTTCCGCTATAAATACTCTCTTCCTCCCCCATTTCTCACTTTTCACACTCCAGATTTCTCGAACTCTCTGCTTCTCCGGCACATAAAGCACAAGCTCTCCGACGCTCTTCATTTTCCAACGTTCTTCTCGGATTTTCTAGGACTTCTTCGTCAATCATCATGTGTAAGTTCTCTCTTCTTTTCGATTTCCTGTTATGTGTGATTTTTTCTTTTTTTGCCTTTCTGGGTGATATGCTTGAGGTTTATAGGTTTGTTGGATTTTCTGGGATTTATTGGATGATTTTTCTGGCGATTTTTCTTCGTTAGATCTCCAATTGTGGAATTCTCGCTTTCCTAAGCGTTTTCGGCTGTTGGTCAAAAAATTGACACTTCTGCTCTTTTATGGATTAAATAGCCATCGACTTGACATTCATATGTCAAGTCGAGTCGAAGTGGGAAATGTTCTTCTCGTTTCTTCCCTTCTTTTTCTCCTCTGTCGAGTTGCTTCACGCGCTTCCCTAGTTCCCTCATTGACCCATATCTTTTGAAGTCGAATTGCGGTCGTATTATCCACATCTATTGATTGCCGCTCTCTTTTCTTTTTAGATTCTGACTCCGACCCTGTTTCGGGATCTCTTGCCCGCGAAATTGTCAACTATTCGAGTTCTTACTCTGTACAAATAATCTCTGTTGGCCCGAGTATCGGCTTAAATGTCGAGCCGGAGAACTCTGCTCATTCCACTGTCTCATCTTCGGCATCGACTGGGATGTATATAACCAAGCGTTGTTATCTGGTACACTAAATGAGGACCCAGAGGCTTCTCGTGCTCCGGGGTGCCTCGACTTAACCTGATTCCTCAAGGTATCCCTCTTAGGTTGTTAGATATCCATGTGTAGAAAACAAGTCCTGTTCATTCATTAATAATAGCTTCTTCAGTCGAGCCTGTAACTTTAGTCTGTCCTGTAGCAAAATTAGATGTTCTTAATCCTTTTTGTTATGCCCCTGCAGCCGAAATAGATGGCTTCAGGGAGTACAGTGGTCTCCCTTCTGACTGGGAATTGGTCGCTCCTACAATAAATGAGGATTTTAGGCGTCCTCCTTGCGGTTGTTTCACCTTTTTGTGGATCAAATAATGTCGGGACTGCGCTTCCCGATCCAACCTGAGTTGCTGTCGTTGAGTAATCTTTATGATATACCAATAAATCAGTTCACACCCAACTCTATTCGAATAATGGTGGCCTTCATAGTCGTCACCCGCAGAGTTTTAGGCAACTTCGTGCCCGAGTTTTTCCTTTATTGCTACGGGTATACGTTTAGCAAAGACGCTCATTGTCTGGGTTGTCACGTGGGGGTGTCTTTCCTTAGCGACCTTTCTTCCAATATTACTGAGTGGGAGAAAAAATATTTCTTCATTCGACATGCTCCTGGTCAATATCCTTTCACAAACGAGTGGATTACCAGCAAAACCATGCAACGGAAGCGCCCCGACTATCTGCAGTTTGCGAATATGTTGGAAAAGTTGAATAAGCACATGTAGAGCGCTCGTCAATTGACTAAGGATAGCTCTCTGCTTAACCATGTCGGCATCTGTGTCGATAAGAGTATTCCTCGACTCAATGACCCTTGTAAGCTTCTTCATTTACATCAGTTTGTGTTGCGACTTGTTTATCGATCATCTGGTCACGAGTGTTTCTGTGTTTGTTCGTTTGTTTCGTTGTTTGTTTTGTTTGTTTTTTGTTTTTTGTATTGATCATCTTTCTATGTTGACAGTGAAAGCTCTGGCTCGTTTGAAAAGAAGAAAGCCGAGGCGGCTAATAAGTCAACTGCTCATCCTGCCCCTCCCCAGAGGTCTGAGGGAGGCTCGGGCTCTGCTGCTCAAACTGCGGCAGTCGAGACGACTGCCGCTAAAAAATCTAAAGTCGTGTTCCCTTCGGCTTCTAAGCCGACTCAACCGTCGGGTTCCCATTCCCGAAAGAGGCCCCAAGATCAGAGGGACGTGACTTTGGTGCCCGACTCCTTGAAGCGCCAAAAGGGGAAGGAGCCGGCTGTTGAGAAGGTGCGGGACAGTCGTCCCCCGTGAAGGTGCAGCCTGTGACCTTGCAACAACCTTCTCGACTTTACGACAACCCCCGATCCCCTTCAGATTCTTAACTACCTCCAATCGGTGCTTCCTGAGGACGATCGAGTCCGTACCGACGGTAATCTCTACGATCAGGCCCGCTATGCTGCTCGGCTCATCCCTCGGGTGAGTTTAATCTTGTGTTTTTTCCTCCTTTTTAGTACTATGTCGACATCTTATCATTTCATTTGTTTGTTTTTTCTCAGCTTCTCGCCTGCATTCTTCCCTCCATGATCGAGGAGGCGTCTTCTCCCCAGAACAACGTCAAGGTTTTGGGGGAAAAGTACGCGGCCATGTGCGAGGAGCTCGAGGCCAAGGAAGAAGAGCTCGAGGCTGCTAACGCCGTCATCGCCAAACTCTGTTCCGACAAGGAGGCGGCTGTCCAGAAAGCCGAGAAGTTGAGAGCCGACCTGATCAAGGCCACAGATGAAGCCATGGTCGAGAGGGAGAATGGGCTCCAAGAAGGCCGTAGAACATTCTTGAAGTCCCCAACCGGGGCAGTCTTCCTCGAACATTACCGCAAGGCTGTGGTCGAGGTGTTCTATGATTCTCCCGACTTCCTTGACGAGCTAGTTCCCGCGGCGGTCCAATATTTCGACTTCACTTGCGATACGTGGGAGCAAGCCGTGGCCAAGCCCGAATTTTCGGGGACAATCGACCGGGCGGCTGTGAAGCAAACTCTCCCCGACCCTTTCGGTTACAAGGGCGAAGCAGTTCTCCCTCCGGGTCATGCGTGGTGGACTGGCCTCGAGTCCAAGGCTATTCATTCAGCTGAGTTTTTTCTCAGCTTGAAGTCCCTCCACTCCCCTTGGTCGGACCGGTTGAACTGGTCGAGCCAAGTGGAGACAACTATGAAGAAGAGCCGGTAGACGAAGAGATTGAAGTCGATCGACTGGGCACGGAGCCGATCGGGAAGGGGAAAGGTGCCGGGACCGAGCCGATTGGCGATGAGGGTGGAGATGCTGCTGAAAAGTCGATGGCCAACTCTCAGCAGGCTTAGATTTTTTGCTTTGATCGAAGTGATATTTGTATTTGCTTTTTTTTTTTACTTATTTGCTTCTTGCCATCTGAACCTATTTTCCGATGTAAAGGTTGAGATGGTTTTGGATGTAACAAGTTTCTTTATAATGGTTATTATTTCTGTTCTTTTCTTGCTCGTCGCCTCTACATTTTGTCGACTCTTCGTGGTTATGCTTGTGATTTTTCTTTTAATTGCTTAGTTTCTTATCTCGTCTTACTATGTCTTCTCCCAACCCTTCTTGCGAGCTGGTCGAAGTCGAGCAACTGTTTTAACAGCTTCATAGTTGTTGAACTAAGTTTTTCGAGTCGTCTTCTCCCAACCCTTCTTGCGAGCTGGTCGAAGTCGAGCAGTTGTTTTAACAGCTTAGTAGCTGTTGAACTAAGTTTTTCGAGTCGTCCTCTCCCAACCCTTCTTGCAAGCTGGTCGAAGTCGAGCAACTGTTCTAACAGCTTCATAGCTGTTAAACCAAGTTTTTCGAGTCGTCTTCTCCCAACCCTTCTTGAGAGCTAGTCGAAGTCGAGCAACTGTTTTAACAGCTTCATAGCTGTTGAACTAAGTTTTTCGAGTCGTCTTCTCCCAACCCTTCTTGCGAGCTGGTCGAAGTCGAGCAACTGTTCTAACAGCTTCATAGCTGTTGAACTAAGTTTTTCGAGTCGTCTTCTCCCAACCCTTCTTGCGAGCTGGTCAAAGTCGAGCGACTGTTTTAACAGCTTCATAGCTGTTGAACTAAGTTTTTCGAGTCGTCTTCTCCCAACCCTTCTTGTGAGCTGGTCGAAGTCGAGCAACTGTTCTAACAGCTTCATAGCTGTTAAACCAAGTTTTTCGAGTCGTCTTTTCCCGACCCTTTGTTTGTCCCATTTTTGTTGCATTTTTCGCTGATATTTTTCCTTTCTTTTTCCCACATATTTGTTCTTTTAGCTAGCTTTTAGTCCGTTTTGTCATTTATTGTGTGTTTTTCTCTATTTCGGTTTTCTGTGTGTTTTCCGTATATTTTTTCGGTTTTTCTTTGTTTATGGTGTGTAGGTCGGAAGCCTCGAGACGATTGGATTTTAAGCGAGAATTTGACTTGCAAGAGTAATTATATAGAGCTTTCCGTTGGCACTGCACAGGAGAAAACCGATATGAGTTCCGATACCAAACGGACCAATTCGAGCCGAGACATGAAATCGTGCACGGAAGCCATGGCCCCAGTAGGTCCAGCGCCACGCGCGTGTCGCGCCGTGCCACACTCCGCGAGATGGACATAGAGCGTAGCAGGTCTTTTCTCCCGCGCCGTGACCATTTCCACGCCGTGCCAGACCTTTCTCCGCGCCGCGTCTACACACCGCACCGTGATGCCAAGCCCCTTCACGCCGCGCTCCATTGCCACGCCACGACACCATGCTCTGTCGTGCCGCGAGCCAGATGTGACATATTCCACGAGCACGCACAGAAGACAATCCTCATCCTCCCGCGTCGCGATGTGCTGCGCGCCGCGCCCGAGTGCTCTGCCGCGCCATGGTGCACTGCCGCGCCGCAACGCTTGTGACCTCCACGCCGTGCCAAGTTTTTCTCCACGTCGTGATCCTATGAACATATAAATATGCGTGCGGACTTCGAAAATAACACATCTCTCGACCGGGTGTAAGCCCTAGGTCCCGAGAAAACACTCAATCTCCTCCTCTTCCCTTTTTTCTCCTTCTTCTTCGATCTTTTTTCTTCTTTTAATCTTTATTTTCCATTTTTTATCTAGAATTTGTTCTTGCTTTTGGGATTAAGCTTGTAATTCATGTTCAACCCGTGGATTTGAAATTATTGGTAATTTTCTTTTCTCTTATGTTTAACTCATGAATAATGGTTGAATTTGGAGAATTGATTATGATTGTTGAATTTGATTTACGTAGCTAATTTCTGTCGCTAGGGATAGGAGAATGATTGTTCTTGTTTGAATTGTATCTCTCGGGCTTGAAATTGTTCTTGCTTATGTGAGTTATTTTGATTAGGAATTGATGAATTTGTGTTCGATAGATTAATATAATCAAAAAGTGACATTTCGATCTTGTTATTGGTGACAGTTGGATATTAATTTGCCGAGTTAGGGTTTGTCAATTCTATATGATTAGTTGATTAAACACCTTCTAATTGACTTAGCGGCTTTCTGAATCGAAAGGAGAGAAGTCGTAGACTTAGGCTCACATGAGGTAGACGATGTCGTAATTGACTAATCTACGTGTTTTAGGTTGAAATATGCACTTGTCAATGACCTATTCCTTGTTACGAAAAGTTATTGGGATTGGGATAATTGGCCAGTGTTGTATGCTCGAACTTGTTCGTCTATGTTCAATCCCTTGTTACGAAGAGTTATTGAGAGAGAACCGCTAGATGTCTAAGCGAGAGTGTCAATCTCGAACCGAATAATGAATTGACCGAATTTGCTAGAACTTGAATTAATCATCCCCGACTCCCTAGCTTTTCATCTTTGTTTCGTCTGCATTTTTAGGTAGATGTATATTTTAGTTTTTGTCCTTTATTTCCTAGCTGATAAATCACCCAATCTGCTGTTTGATTAGACTGTTTAGGATTTATTTTGTTTTTATGTGCTGTCAATACCAAAGCTGAATTCTGAACCGCCTTCCTCGTGAGTTCGACCCGGGGAACGAATCTTTCGATTCGTTACACGGTAAAAAGAATAATTTGTGCTACAACAAATTTTAAAAAGAATAATTTGTGCTACAACACCCTTCTTGCGAGCTGTTCGAAGTCGAGCAACTGTTTTAACAGCTTCATAGCTGTTGAACTAAGTTTTTCGAGTCGTCTTCTCCCAACCCTTCTTGCGAGCTGGTCGAAGTCGAGCAACTATTCTAACAACTTCATAGCTGTTGAACTAAGTTTTTCGAGTCGTCTTCTCCCAACCCTTATTGCGAGCTGGTCGAAGTCGAGCAACTGTTTTAACAGCTTCATAGCTGTTGAACTAAGTTTTTCGAGTCATCTCCTCCCAACCCTTCTTGCGAGCTGGTCGAAGTCGAGCAATTGTGTACTTGAGATTCCGCTCGAGAGATATTGTGGTAATTGAGTTTGTAATTGATAGAGCTAATCGGCTATATAGCCGTTTTGAAAAATTGGATTTATGTCGACAGTTATAAAGAGGTCAATATGTAAGCGCAAGGAAAAGTTCGATCGTTGCATCCCCTCGACTCGGGTTGCGCGATTCTCCTTAGCGGTCCTTGTCACGTCTCATTACATGGGTCGAGTATTCTTCTATTCAGGATGTGTCTGATGCTCTTGATATTCTTTTGAATTTCAAATTTCAAAAACTTTTGAAGTGACGCACGTCACCTCAATCGCCGACTCTTCGTATTCCGCGCTTCATCAGGATCATTGGTTTCCTTGTTGATCTAACGGCTAACATCTATCCTCCTCTCATATAAGTATAATTCAACTTCCTTTCTGAACACTTTTCACCCTCTCTAAACTTCCTCCGCAACTCCGGCGACCTTAGCAATCTCAGTTTTTCCCGCGACTTTTGCCCGCAGCTCCGGCATTCTAATTAATTTCCAGGCCAACATGAGTAACATGGGTAAGTATTATTGGTTTATCTTCTGGCTTCTATCGATTTATTTTTTCTCTCCTTCTTTTTTTTTTATTTTTTCTGGGTTTTAGGCTTTTCTGCACCCTTATATGTTCTTCGTGTTCTTCCAACTTTTCTAGTAAATTCTGTGTTGAATCCTTGGTGAGCATGCCTTGTTTTGATTTGCTGTTTTTTGATAGCCAATTTTTTAGCATGTAGTTGCTTATCGCTTTTTTCATTGCGTCGACTCGTGTCGACTTGTCGGCTTTTTCTCTTTCTTTCCTTGAGTTGTCCTTATGTCGACTCGCTGGTATATCTTCATTGAGTCATAACGCATTGGTTCCTCATTCTTTTATACTTTTGTCGACCTCGGTGAGTCGTTTGTACTTTGTTTAATTTTATTTTGTGATGACTAATCTTCGATCTCGATTCTTTTTCTTCTAGCTTCCCATTCCGACTCCTCTCCTGACACACTTGACAAACTGATCGATAGGGGCCTCGACCAATCCGACTCAATTGAGATAGTTGGTTATAGAACGGTTAACGTCTCTCCTCATTCTTCCTCATCGCATGCTTTTACTCCGAAGGTCGACTGGGCTGAAACGATCAAGCACTGTTAGATGGTGGTTTAGTAGAGATCTCAAAGAGTCCTCGAGGAGATTCTCCTCGTCTCGACTTAATTCCTCGAGGTATTCCCACTAGGTTGCTAGATATTGTTGTATATAACACAAGTCCTGTACCTATACCAATAATTGCTCCTCTCGTCGATCCTCAAGAGGTTGTATCAGTAGCCTGCCCTCTGGCCAAATTGGCCACTCTAAACCCTTTTTCTTATGCCTCTGTAGCTCAAGTCGAGGGCTTCAGGCAGTTTAGCGGGATTCCCTCCGATTGGGAGTTGGTTGCTCCAGGCCCCGATAACGACTTCGCCTGTCCCCTACAAAGTTGTCATACTTTCTTTGTCGACCAAGTCATTTTTGGCCTCCACTTTCCTATCCAAGTCGAGCTCTTGGAGATAAGTGATCTGTATAGTATCCCAATAAACCAATTTTCCCCAAATGCTCTGTGTATCATGATAGCCTTTATTGTCGTTTCTCGTATAGTTTTTCGTTTTTTCTCAGCCGAATTTTTCCACTATTGCTATTGTTACCGACTCCAAAAGGGGGCCTATTGCTTGATTCGCCGTTCCGGCGTTACCTTTCTCGATGACCTCTCCTCGAATATCACGGAATGGAAATCGAAATTCGTGTTTATCCATCCCTCCGTCGGTGCTTATCCTTATGTAAATAATTGGATGACCACGAAAATTAAGCAAAAGAAACGAACTCGATCCGAGAATTACAAAAAACTCTTGGAAGAACTTAATAAACACACTTATAGTGCTCGTCGAATAATAAGGGATCGTGATTTGGTCAATCATGCTCGGATTGTCCTTTATGATGATCTTTCTCGACTCGATGATCCTCGTAAGCTGTTCAACATTTCTTACGGTCGAGTTTTGCTTTCATTTTATTCTTTCAACCTCGTTGTCTGATTATTTGTTTTCGTTTCAGTCAAAGCACTCAAGCGCTTCGAAGTGAAGAAGAAACAGCCGACCGGGCAGTTGGTTGGCGAGTCTGCTCTTCCCCCGCCCGGTGGGTCCGGACTGAAGTCAGCCGTTGCAGCAAAACAACCTAAGTCTTCGGGACCCGGCACCCGCAAGAGGCCCCAAGACAAACGGACTCCTACCCTGCTTCCCGACGATCTTAAGCGCCGTAAGGTCGACAAGGGCAAGGAAAAAGTAGTTGAAAAGAACGCTCCCTCTGCCATCACTTATAAACATGTGATGGTTAAGATGCCTCCCGGCTCTGGAACCATCCAGAGCCGCATAAAGTGGCCATATATCTCAATTTTCTTCTCCCCGAGGCCGACAAGGCCCGCGTCGAGGGGAATGATTATGAGCGTTCCTGTTACGCTACCCACTGCCTCACTCGGGTACTTATCTTTTGTTTGACTTAACATTTGTTATTGTTTTTCAGCTTCTTGTTTGCTTTATCCTCTTTTTTTTTTTTTGTAGTTCTTGGCAGTCGTACTTCCTGGTCTCGAGGCAGGGACCAAGGCCCCTACCTCCTACACCAAGGCCCTCGAGGATAAGTGCGAGGCGCAACTCAAAGAGATTGCCAAGCTGAAGAAGGATTTAGAGGCGTTGAGAGCTTTGGTCGACAAACTGAAGGCCGACAAGGCCGTGGCTCAGCACACCAACGAGCAGCTCCAGGCCGACCTTGAGAAAGCTCGGGCGGAGGTCGTATTCAAGAGGGACATCGAAATTGTGCAGGGCCGAAAATCGTTCCTCAAGTCTGCGATGGGTTCTGTCTTCATCGAAACTTATCGCAAGGAAGTTACCAAGGCTTTCTGCAATTCTCCCGAGTTTCTCGACAGGCTTTGCCCTGCCGCCGTTCAGTACTTCGATCATACCTTCGATGCATGGGAGGCGGTGGTGGCGGGGTCTGAGTTTGTGGGAAAACTCGACCGCGAGGCGATAAGGCGTGCGCTCCCCGACCCCGATGGCTATGAGGGTGACACATCCCTTCCGGATGATTATCCGTGGTGGTCTGGCCTCGAGTCCAAGGCCATTCATGTCGCCAAACTCTCTTCTCAGCTCGAAGCCCCTCCCGATGCTGAGCAGACTGCGACTATAGTCGATGGTGGCGCAGATGATGCGGAGAAGTCAGAAGCCGACTCCTAGAATCGTATCTTGAGGCTGTCGCCCCCCTCTTTTTTTTTATTATTACTTTTTTAAAGTTTTTGATTCTGATTTCTCTTATTATCGCTCTCGACCTATTTTCGGATTGTAAAGGTTGAGACGATCCTCTTTTGTAATGAAATTATCATGAATATTATCTTTTGTTTTCGTTCGTTTTTTTTTTCGTATTTTGTCGCTTGAATTGCCATAGTTTCGCAACTTCGTAGTTGCTTTATCGGATTCGTAATCGCAGGATCCATAGCCTTGTTCGAGATTCATTTCGAAAATACAACTTCGTAGTTGTTTTGTCGACTTCGTAGTCGCAGGCTTTATAGCCTTGTTCGAGATTCTTTTCGAAAATACAACTTCGTAGTTGTTTTGTCGACTTCGTAGTCGCAGGCTTCGTAGCCTTGATCGAGATTTCACTCGAAAATACAACTTTGTAGTTGTTTTGTCGACTTTGTAGTCGTCGGCTTCGTAGCCTTGACCGAGATTCCCCTCGAAAATACAACTTCGTAGTTGTTTTGTCGACTTCGTAGTTGCAGGCTTCGTAGCCTTGATCGAGATTCCACTCGAAAATACAACTTCGTAGTTGTTTGGAGCTAGTTGGCTTTACAGCCGTTTCTTAAAAAATTCAACTTGTCAAGTAACCATAATAAGATTGATATGGATATGTAAAAGACACAACTGAAACACAAACTTGAAATTCATTGCATTACTGATTTTGATTCTAATGTTTTTTTAGCACAAAAAGGGATTCAAGACATTGCCTTAGGCATAAAAGCATTTTAGATGGATCACATGCCAAGATCGAGGCAGCTTCGACCTTCTCCGTCTTCGAGTTCGTATGCTCCTCTCTCAAGAACCTTTGTGACTGTGAAAGGTCCTTCCCAATTAGCTTCAAGCTTTCCCACATGTTTAAGGGCATCTGCTCGCTTGAGGACGAGGTCTCCCACTTGGAAACGTCGGGTTCGAACCTTCTTGTCAAAGGCTGCGCGCATCTTTTGCTTGTATTCGACAGACCGCACCGAAGCTTCCTCTCGTCCTTCTTCGATTAAGTCGACGGCTTCTGCGACCATTTCCTCATTCTTTCCCTCTTCATAGAATGTCGACCTGTGAGACAGTAAACCCACTTCAATGGGTAGGAGCGCATCCATTCCATATACCATGTGGAACGAGGATTGACCCGTTGAACTTCTCGGAGTCGTCCGATAGGCCCAAAGTACTGTTGTTAGCTCATCGACCCAAGCCCCTGACGCCTTTTCCAACCTTTTCTTCAGTCCTTGGAGGATAGTTCGGTTCGTCACTTGAACTTGGCCATTAGCTTGGGGATGCGCCACTGAGGCAAATCGCTGCTTAATGCCCATGTCGAGACACCATGCTTGGATTCGTTTGCCTTGAAATTGAGTTCCATTGTATGATATTAATATCTTCGGGACTCCGAATTCACAACAGATGTTGTTGAATAGGAATTGTATCATTTTTTCTTCAGTAATCTTTGCCAGCGGCTCTGCCTCGACCCATTTGCTGAAGTAGTCGACTGCGACTACAAGGAATTTTCTCTGCCCCGTTCCCATTGGCAAGGGTCCCACCAAGTCGATTCCCCACTGAGCGGAAGGTATCGGGCAGTTGATTGTCGTCATGGTTTCAGCTGGGATATAGGGAATCTTTGGCATCTTTCGCACTAACTGCTCGGCCATCTTTCAGATTTTTGGCCAGTAATAGCCTGCTCGCAGAGCTTTGCCGGCTAGAGCTCGAGACCCTCCGTGCGCACCGCAACATCCCTCATGAATCTCTCTTAGGACATAATTCCCTTCCTCTTCGGAAACGCAGCGCAGGTGAGGGCCGATCATCGATTTCTTATATAGGATCCCATCGACTTCAAAGTATTTGGTTAAATATCGAGCAGCTTTCTCCGCTTCTTGCCTATCTCCTGCAGGTATGCGTCCTTGCAAGAGTTCACGAATCGACTTCCTCCAATCGTCTTTTTCATCGATCTCCATTGTTTGGTTAAGGACACTTCCTTCCAGATGCATCGTGGTAATATGACCTCCCATTTTTCCTTCATTAGAGCTTGCAATTCTTGCGAGCCAATCGGCTCGCTTGTTTTCCTCTCGAGAGATTTGAGTCAGCACGAATTTATCCAAGCCTTATACGAGGCTTTGAATTTCCTCGACATATTTCAACATTCTATCCTCCTTTATTTCGCAGTTCCCCATCACCTGGCCCACGACAAGTTGTGAGTCCGAATGTGCTGCGATTTCTTTTGCTCCGCCACCGATTGCGAGTTGAATTCCCTTAATCAGTGCCTCATATTCTGCTTTGTTGTTCGAGGCCTTGAACCCCATTCTGATGGCAAAGTCGAGTTGCTCACCTTCGGGAGATACTAGTACCACCCCTAGAACAGATCCTTTGGCTGCTGAGGATCCATCGACATGCATTATCCACTTCTTTTCTTCCCCTTTGGTCCCTTCCTGAATGAAATCCGCTAAAGCTTGGGCTTTTATGGCACGCCGTTGTTCGTATTTGATGGATTATTCACTTAGCTCGACTGCCCATTTCAAGAGTCGGCCCGAAACAGTAGGTCGACCCAGGGTTTCTCCAAGCTGGAAATTTGTCCTCACTACTATCACATGATTTAGAAAGTAGGGCCTCAGTTTTCTAGCTGTTATCACCAATGTCAAGGCAGCTTTCTCGACTTTGGAGTATCTCGCCTCCGCGCCCTGGAGTACTCGACTTGTGTAATAGATCGGCTGCTGGGCGCCTCCAGCTTCTCGTAGTAATACCGAACTTAAAGAAAATATTCCCACGGAGATGTAAAGTACCAACTCGTCCCCAGGTTCTGGTTTTGTTAATAGCGACAGCTCGCTCAAAAATTCTTTCAACTTTTCGAATGCCATTTGTGCCTCGTCATTCCATTGGAAAGTTTTTTTCTTGAGCAGCTTGAAGAATGAGAAACTTCTTTCTGCTGCTCGCAATTCGACCCGTCAGGACTTGCACTTCCCTGATGTTTCTTGGTGCTGCCATGTCGAGTATGGCTTTCACCTTGTCCCTGTTCACTTCAATTCCTCTTTCAGTCACCTCATAGCCAAGGAAACGCCCTGCCCTCACTCCGAAGGCACATTTACTCGGGTTCAGCTTCATCTCGAATGCTCTTAATGTCTTGAATGTTTCTTTTAGATCCTCGACATGCGAAGTCGAGTACCTGCTTTTCACCAAGATGTCGTCTACATACACCTCCATATTACGCCCTATCTGTGACTTGAACATCCGATCCATCAGCCTTTGGTAAGTTGCCCCTGTGTTCTTGAGTCCAAAGGGCATGACGACATAACAGTATGTTCCCTTGCTCGTCACGAAGCTCACTTTGCTCTGATCTTTCAGGGCCAATGAGATTTTGTGATATCCTTGAGATGCGTCCATCATACTTAACAACTCGCAGCCAGCCGTAGAGTCGACTAGCTGATCAATTATTGGCAGCGGATAATGATCCTTTGGGCATGCTAGTTTTAAGTCGCGAAAGTCGATGCACATACGCCACTTGTTCAGCGCTTTCCTCACCATCACAGTGTTCGATATCCATTCAGGGAATTGGATTTCTTTGATACGTTTGGCTTTTAATAACTTGTCTACTTCGACTTCAATTGCCTTGTCAATCTCGGCCCCATGATGTCTGAGTCGTTGCTTTACGGGTTTTTTGAGGGTTGTGCGCCATGATATCTGGGTCGATTCCCGTCAGTTCCTCAGGGGAGAAGGCGAATATGTTTCTGAATTCCTTCAGCAACTCCACCAATTGTCTACGCAACTTATCCTCCAATTCCCTTCCAATTTTGGTGATTTGATCCTCCTTCTCCCCGATTCGGATTTCCATCAACTCTCCATGTGGCTCAAGGTCACTTTCCCTAGGTCTTTTCTCACTCGACACTGGTTTTTTACCCTCCCTGACTTCTGTTCATTGGTTGGTTTTTACTGCTATTTGGTAGCAGGTTCTCGACAATTTTTGGTCCCCTCGAGCCTCTCCGACTCGATCTCCCACTGAGAACTTCAGCTTCATGTGATAAGTTGATACCACCGCTTGGAACGCGTTTAACGCAGGCCTTCCGAGAATCACATTGTAGGCGGATTTGACATCGACCACCACGAATCTTACCATTTTGACTTTCTGCAGGTCTCCTTCTCCAAGGACGACTGCGAGCATGGTTTCTCCCAGGGGCGCAACTTCTGAACCATTGAATCCAGAAAGTGATGTATGCAGAGGTGTTAATTCAAGATCCAGCTCCATTCTCTTGAGACAATAAAGAAAATTACGTTCACCGAACTCCCAGTGTCGACGAACACTCTTTGCACTTCATAACCCGATACTTGGGCCGTTATCATTAGAGCATCATTATGTGGCCTCTCAACTTCGCCTATATCCACTGGCCCGAATTTCATCACCGGGCCATTCCCTTCGACTTGTTGCACCTCAGCTTTTCTATAGCAGCCTCGAGCATACGCTTATCTGGCCCAATTTGAATCTCCGTGAGTCGGCCCTCCGAATATCATATAAATTACCCCTCTCTTCTGAAGAAACTCCTCCTTGTCGGGTGTCCTCGCCCTCTTGCGAGGGCTCTTGCTTCTTTCCCTTCGCCGACTGGTTCTCTCTCGATCTTTATAAATGAACTCCTTCAGATGGCCTGCTTTTATCAGCCTTTCAATTTCGTCTTTGAGGTGCCTGCAGTCGTCGGTGTTGTGTCCATAATCCTTGTGGAATCGACAATACATATTGCTTTTGGGCTTCGTCGGTCTATCCTTTCTTGTCTGAGGCCACCGGACAACATTGTCGCGGATCTCCTTCTCCATTACCTCCAATATCCTTGCTTGTGGAGCCGACAAAGGGGTGTATTGAGTCGGCCTCCACCCTCTCGGCCGTCCCTCTCTCTCTATTCTCGGGGATCCCTTCCTCTCTGCCATCGAACTCAGCTTCTTATCCTTCTTCTCTTCTCGGGGTTCGGTTTTTGCCTTTGCCGCTAGCAAGAAATCAGCTTCTACTTCCTCAACATTCATATATTTGGCACACCTCCCCAAGACCTCATCAAAAGTCCTCCCAGGTCGCTTCGCCAAGGAGTTTCTGCACAATCCTGGGAGCAATCCTCTGGTGAGTCCACCCGATTTAATCTCCTCGGTGGCTGAAGGTACGTCGACATATGCCCGCGTGTACCTCGCCACATAATCTCGCAACGATTCTCCCTCCTTCTGTTGCATACCTATCAGAGTAAGATAAGATTTTTCTTGGGCCTTCACGCTTGCAAATTGGTTCAAAAAACTCGAGCTAAACCCGTCAAAGTCCCTGACGGCTCCCGGGGGTAACTGATGGAACCAATCCTGTGCGGGTCCCCGCAGAGTCGTCAAGAACGACTCGAGATTGAACAAGGTCATTGTACCGATGCAATACTGCCATATTCTCAAAACTCCTCAGATGTCGAGAGGGATCAGTCGACCCATCGTACCAGATGTTGAGATCTCTAAACTCAGCGTCTAGGATGTGTTGTGAAAAAGGGTGTCCCCTCGAGCTCCCCGTTTTTCTCCCCTCGACCCGAGCCTGCAAATCTCGCACCTGAGCCAGCAATTGTTCCAGAGTATCGTTCCTTGCTTGTGGATTGACAGTTCTGACGGAGGACTCTTCTTCGTCCGCCCTTCTGCTTTGCCTTTCATGGGACTGCGCTTGTTGTTCGCGCTCATGGGAAGGTTGTTCAATCCGAGGCTGCTCGACCCTGGGTTGCTCGACCCTGGGTTTCTCGACTCTAGGTTGCTTGACTTGTGTCTGCCTGAGTTGGGCCGCCACTGCCTCTGCAATCATTCTTTGCATCTCGCTTCTCGTCATGGTTAGCGTTTGCTCCTCAACTTGGGGTGGTGGCCTTGCTCCATGTTCAAGTTGTCTGGGCTGCCTCCCCAAACTCAGAGATGTTTCGGTCGATTCATGACCATCGACTCCTCCGCTCGTGCCTTTCACGTGGCTGGCCTCCCCTTGAGTGAGCACTGGGATCTTGACCCCAGGTGGGGTGATAGGTGTGTCCTCCCCCACACGCGCTCCTGACGGAACATGTGTTCCGAACGGTGGGAAACCAAACACCTGGAGCGGTGGTCTAGTGTTGGGACTCGGCGGAGGCCGCTTGTCAGTCCACGTTGCCTGAAATCTTCGTTCAAATTCTTCTGCAGTCCTTCCTTCTCAGCCATCAGAGACAGATCAAAGCTAGGTGTAAAGCTCTTAATTCCTTCAAGAACTCCCTACAGACGGCGCCAAAATGATGGGTCTCTCCTCAAATCTGGAGTGAATCTATGGAAACAAGCTCAGATCTGAGATGAACCGATGGGAATGGGCTCAGATCTGCCTCGATCGCCTTCAAACCGTTGCTGAACCGCGAGAACACCTGCAAGAACTCAACGCCGGAGGGGTTTCCG
>CACSLK010035018.1:3159293-3171013 GCA_902706635.1 Striga hermonthica
TTTTTTTTTTGTTAAATCTTATTTACTCTTGAATTTGAATTTTTAAAGAAAGAAATGTGTTTTCATATTTTTTGGAAGTTAGAATATGTTGGATTCTTTTATCTATAACTAATCACACACGTTTTCAAAATTTAAATTCAAACAAAAATTTTTGAATATTTTGTAACAAATTCTGCCGCCCAAAATTTCAAATTTTTCAAAAAAATTACCATTAATGGTAGTTATAAAAAATTTAAACGAAATTTACTTGTCAATTCAAGTAAATACCTCTCTTTCTTTTATAGGAATAAATGATATATAGAAATCAAAACTCATACATTATGGTGTGAAACGTATAATTATCACGGAGTGCGCTATTTGATGTACGAACTAAATTAAGAACTGAAGAATGCGAAAGCAATAAACCGAAGATTTAAAAACTCTTCAGGGAAGCATCTCACTTCCCCTCAGAGCTCTTTCATTGATAGATCAAACAGGAACATAGTTTGGACTTACAAAGATTCGAACTCCCTTAAAGCCTAGCCAACACCACTCACGATCCTATCAACTATTTCTCCGGCCACGTCCCGTGGACTTTTTATCCTACACTTACTCCCTAAGTGTAATAGTAAAAGATAGTTTGATGAAAGCAAAGAAACTAAAAACAAAACAGCTTCAGTCCTTGAGTTTGTAAGAACTCTCGTACTGAACTGTATACAACTGAAACGAATAGAAAATATGAAGCTCAAATATTGCTCTAAAAATTTCTCTAACGTCAGCAGCTGCAATAGGAGCTTCCTCTAGGGTATTTATATGAACTCCTTAGGGTTGGAGTCTTCTACAAGGCATAGAACTCCAAGCTTGATTTCCTTCAATAAGAATAGCATATCTTTGGCAAGTAAATCTTTTATTCTCTCTCTTTGATTCCCTATCCATGCATGCCTCTTCTCTCCTCTATCTTTATCACGTCCGATTTCCTACAAAATAAAATACCATAATAAGACCCACAATATCTTATATATAGAATATGAAATAAACTCAATTAAGGAAATAAAATAGATAAAGATCTTTCCTTTTTCTGTGGTTCCAGGTGCTTGTTCGAACTGACGAACTAATGCCAAATAAAAATATCTTTTAATCTCCCCCCTTGGCATCTAGTTCGAAAACATCAGACTTGAAAGTCTCCTAAAAATTAAAACAACAAGCACCAAATAACAAACCACATCAAGGGGTTAGTCCAAACATTCCCACGCAGAAAAATAGTCACTGTATAACCACAGTTCTCCCCTCAGTTCCTGCAGCCATCAAAACTCAACAGAATGAATCTAACAAATTTCCATTCAATCAAAATAAGCAGTCATCAAAAGTATCAAAACAACTACATCCAAAATAACTAAAAACAGTAGCAACAAAACCACATCACAAAAGCAAACAAATACGAGGTTCTTTATTACATAAAGTCCTCCATACATCCCTCCACAGAAAACAATCTACTACTCATCATCATCATAATACTTCGCAATGGCCTCATCAGTGCTATCTCCCCCAGAATCAGAATCTTCATCATCACCTTTGCCAGCAGCAGTTGAACCCTTCTCCCCCTTTTTCGAACTACGGGATGCGGAAGGGCATGTCCACGTGTTCTTGCGCTTCGTCCCCTTGACTGCTTGGAGCACTTGTCGAAGATAGGCTTGCTGAGCAGCTACTTTCTTTGCCAAATCATCCCACTCTCCAAGTTGTACCACAAACTCATCCCAGTTTTTAGGAACCAAGGAGGGAGCCAGTTCCCGTGAGACCTTGGTTGTCCCCTTTTCATTAAGAGTGCGAGCACTCACTGTGAATGCTTTGTCTGGGTTCTCGAGAGAGTCTTGGTAGCGAGGATTAACAGAAAAATTGTGGGCAGCCAAGAAGGACCAAATAAGACAAGGAAAAGGAAGTGTCTTGCGAGACTCAATATTAGTGACAAAGGAGTGAAGAATTTCAAAAACAAGATCCCCAAAACTGAAAACCTTCCCAATCATGACCCAATAAATGACTTTACTCTGAGACTCCGTGAGCAAAGTTTTGTTCGAAGTAGGAGTCCAGTTGCCAGCACGAATTTTATGCAACAGATTAGCAACCAAGCAAAGTGAACTCACAGGCAAATTAGAACCAGGCCATGTATCCAACTGACCAGAAGTAAGAACTTTGGTCATAGCATATAAATCAACCTCAGTGAGGGAAGAGTTATCAAGATCAGAGGGCAAACCAAGATGAACATTAAACAAGGCAGGAGACACATCAATCACACGATTTCGAAGAAAAAGCTTGTGAAAACGAGGGCTATTAGAATCAAACACTTTAGGGGTGAGATTAGCATAGAATTCTTTGACAACTTGCCCACAGAAAGGCTGAAGATCAGACACGGTTTTAGACAAACCTACAGACTCTATCAGACGAAGAATGTCAAGATCAGCAAACTTACCAGCTTCCACAGCACGTTCGGACCAGAACCCATAAGATCCAAAACTAACAAAGCGCTCATGATCTGCCTCTGTATAAAACCGATTGGTGAAAGTGTTCTCAAGATCATAAGCATCATCTTCAGGTTCAGGTGGAACATGAGGCGTATCAATCGATTCTTTGTCGCGGCAGCGAGTGGAACGGCGGACTGGAATCTTTGATGGAGGCGTGGGCTGATCAGAATGAACTTATACTAGAGTTGCGGCGGTGTCCTCTTTTTTTTCTTCGGCTGTTTTGGTAGTGGACTTGGACGCAGCCTTGGTTGCAGACTTGCTCGCAGACATTGGAACAACAGACGAATCCCCTTGAGTCGGAGCCTCTGTGACGACATCGGACCCTGACAGACCAGGTACGCCTGTAGCAAGTGGAGAGATCTCAACATTCTTCTCGACGTTGTCGGATTTAGATGGAGAACCAGAAGTGGTTGCAGACAAGGAAACAGACTTTGCAGGCGGCGGCGATTCGAGAGATGGGGATTTTGCCGGTGGAGGAGAGGGCTCTCGGACAGAACTAGCAGTGAGAGAGAGACGACGACGCTTTAACCTCTTTTCTTTGTGTTTCTTGAGCCTCTTTTTTGACTTGTTACTTCTAGCCATGGGAGAAGAACGACAATTGAGTTTGGAGAATTAGGGTTTCAGAAGGTTGAAGAAGGTGAGAATATTGGATGAAAAGAGAGAGAAAGAAGGAATTTGAGTGATGATGGAAAAGTGAAGAGAGACGTGAGTTAATAATGTTCTGACATTGAAAACTGCAAAAAGGCAGTTTTCGTGGTTCAAGGGAGAGAGATAAGACAGTTTGAGCGGTTTTAGGAGATAAAAACGGCAACTTATTTCTCCAAAAATCAAATTCAAACACAATAAAACTCTTCACACAAATAACTGTTCACATTATTTCAAAACTTAGGAAAGAAATCCGATTTTATCTTTGAGCATATATTCTTCACAAAATTTAGACTCAAATAGATCATGTTCAAGAAAGAAATCATATGCAAGTATGCCTGAATTATGAGAAATAAAAATAAGGAATAAAAATCGCACACAAGATACACCAGATTCAAAAATCTTCTCCTTCTCAACTTAGACAAGATTAACGAAGATAGCCCGAGACCAACTTTGAAATTCTAACTTCCCAAGGAACATACGATAAACGGATATATGTATATACACAAGGTAGTGCGAACCACAACTTCGGTTTTTGCAAGAACACATGCCTTATTATTCATAGTGCATTTCACTTAGTAACAATCACTGCAATAGTGAAAGTCAACCCCACTACTTTGCACCACGATTTTAAGCAAGAATTCTACGTTTTTTTTTTTTATATATATATATATATAATCAGCACTACGGTTTTTATGTGGGTGGCCACCTTATTACTCGAGTAAGAACACCACATAGTAATATGCAATGTGTGTCACTAGCTTACGCCCTTTCTTAACATTTTCTGTCCTAGACACTCTTTTCACAGTCGATCCCGCATTGAGAAACGAACCATGTGCTAGCTATCGCTCTAAATCATTTATGAGAAGACAACTCTTTGTGAAAAAAACCAAAAAATACATAAAATAAGTACGTTCCTCGGTACTGTAAGAACACGCAGTCAATCTTAGACAATAAACACCTCTCAAGTTTTCAGAAGAGTTAGAACTTCAATCAAGAATCCAGTGGTGCAAAGGATGCAAAATGCAACGTATGCCTAATGCAAAATACCCTATATGCTTACACGCAATGCAATAGATAATTACTTATAATATACAATACAATATAATATAATGCAAGATCACACAAGTATTCAGAATGAACAGATCCCTAAGGATTTCCTTAGAGAAATGAACCTTTGAGAATCTAGTGCCTTAGTGAGTATATCAGCCAACTGGTTTTGCGTAGAAACATACTCAAGTATAATCACATCATTCTCGACTAAATCTCTAATAAAGTGATACCGAATATCTATGTGTTTAGTCCTAGAGTGTTGAACCAGATTTTTAGAGATGTTAATTGCGCTGGTATTGTCACAAAAAAGGTTCACAGTTCTTACCTTAAGACCAAACTCAATCATCATTTGCTTCATCCACATGAGCTGAGAGCAGCAGCTTCCAGCAGATATGTATTCGACTTCAGCTGTCGAGAGCGCTACGCAATTTTGCTTCTTACTAAGCTAGAAGATAAGATTATTGCCAATGTAGAAACAACCACCAGAGGTACTACGTCGATCATCGACATTCCCAGCCCAATCTGCATCACTATAACCTGCAAGACTAGAAGATGTGTCTCGTGAGTACAAAATACCCAAATCAGATGTACCATGCACATACTTGATAATGTGCTTCACGACCTTCAAGTGCGATTCCTTAGGATTAGCTTGGTACCGAGCACACATCCCTACACTGAAACACAGGTCAGGTCTACTGGCAGTCAAGTAAAGCAAACTACCAATCATGCTTCTATAAAGCGTGGAATCAACTGAAGTTCCAGCATCATCCTTGGATAGCTTAGAGTGGCTTCCCATAGGAGTTGCTGGACACTTAGAATTTTCTAGACCAAATTTTCTCACAAGATTCTTGGCATACTTAGTTTGATGAAGAAATATCCCCTCTCTGGATTGCTTGACTTGCAGACCCAAAAAGTAGGACATATCTCCTACCATGCTCATCTCAAATTCTTTAGACATGTGAGTAACAAATTCATTGACCCAAGTTCTCGAGGTAGAACCAAAGATAATATCATCTACATAAATCTGTACAATGATAATATCTTTGTTAGACTTTTTAACAAACAGAGTTTTATCAACTCCCCCTCGAGAGTACCCCATTTTGACCAAAAACTGGGTTAGACGTTCGTACCAGGCACGTGGAGCCTGTTTAAGACCGTACAATGCCTTCTTTAACCTGTACACATGGTCAGGGTGATGAGGGTCTACAAACCCTTCAGGTTTCTTAACATAAGCAACCTCTTTCAAAAAGCCATTCAAAAATGCAGACTTTACATCCATTTGATAAATCACAAAACCAAGCAAGCATGCAATAGATAAGAACATTCTAACGGAATCTAGACGAGCTACATGGGCAAATGTCTCATCAAAGTCAACACCCTCCTCTTGGGGTACCCCTGATCTACAAGGCGGGCCTTGTTCCTAGTAATCTCTCCTGATTCATCCGTCTTATTTTTGAAAATCTATTTTGTTCTAATGACGTTCGAATCAGAAGGTCTAGGGACAAGTTCCCACACATCGTTTCTCACAAACTGTTCAAGTTCTTCTTGCATAGCATGAACCCAAAAATCATCACACAGAGCCTCTTTAGCATTTTTCGGTTCCATCTGAGACACATAACATGCAAGGTGACACAAACCAGCAATCTTATGAAAAATCAGGTTTAACTCCTCTAGTGTTACATTCAGATATACCTCCTATGATCTGGTCCTTAGGATGATCCTTCTGAATCTTGGCAGGAGGGTCTCGCCGAGATTCATCAGGATTTCCAGAGGATGTTGGAACAACATATTCATTAGATTCAACAGTTTTATCATATTCAAGGGTTTCAGACTTAACATCAATCAGCACATTCACAGTTTCAGAATTCGACAACTTCTTACCACTGGACACATCTATGTTAATCATATTAGGTACAACAGCACATTCAAGAGCATCATCAAAAACAACATTTATAGATTCCATAACCACGTCAGTCCGCAAATTATACACGATAAGCAAGGCTGTTAGCAGAATAACCAAGGAACTGACCTACATCACTCTTGGACTCAAACTTACCAAGGTGTTCCCTGTCATTATAAATATAGCACTTGCACCCAAAGATGTGAAAATATTTCACATTTGGTGCCTTACCTTTCCACATTTCATATGAAGTTAATCCAGTTCCCTTCCTGCAATATACACGGTTAATTATATGACATGCCGTGTTCACAGCCTCTGCCCACCATCTTAAGGACATACCCTGTGACACTAGCATTACTCTTGCCATTTCTTGAAGGGTCATGTTCTTTCGTTCCACAACTCCATTCTGCTGTGGAGTGATAGGAGAAGAAAACTGGTGAAATATACCACGTGATTCACAAAATAACTCAAAACCACGGTTCTCGAACTCCTTACCATGGTCACTCCTGATTGCCACGAGGTTAGTTCGTTTTTCATTTTCAAGTTTTAACACGAGTTTTTTGAAAGCATCAAGTGCTTCAGACTTATCTTTAAGAAATTCAACCCAAGAAAATCTAGAAAAATCATCCACACAGACTAGAATATACTTCTTACCACTACAGCTTCCGACCTGAATTGGTCCCATCAAGTCCATGTGGATCAGTTCCATTACACGGTTTGTACTGACCTCTGTCAACCTCTTATGCGAAGCCCGTTTCTGTTTGCTCATTTGGCATGATCCGCAAACTCGTGGTTCTTCCTTCTTCAGCTTCGGCAATCCTCGAACAGCCCCTGTGGAAGAGAGTTCAATCAGGTGAGGATAGTTAATGTGACCTAGCTTTTGATGCCAGAGTTCAGTCAAATCAATACTGGTTTTGTTACATTTCAAATCAAGTTCCACAAGATAACAGTTATCCCTGGACCTAGTACCAGTAAGAACATGTTTATTTTCTTGATCAGAAACATGACACTGAGTTTTAGTAAAATTCCCATACAAACCCTGGTCACATAATTGACTGATACTCAGAAGATTGGCTTTCAAGTTTTGAACCAAAAGAACATTTTTAAGTCTGGGCAAACCAGGAACATTCAAGCACCCTACTCCAAGAACCTTATTCTTTGCTCCATCACCGAAGGTTACTGAACTAGAAGAGACAGGCATAATATTGGTCAAGTTAGACCTCAAACCTGTCATATGACGAGAACATCCACTATCAAAATATCAGTCAGAGTTAGATGTGGATTTCAAAGCAAGTATGGAAGACAGACGGACGTTCTTACGTTCCTTGGGAACCCAGATCTTTTTCTATTCATGATTTACTATATCAACTTTCAATTTAGGTGCTTTCAGGGGAACACCATGAGGACTCCAGTCATTAATTTGACCCGTGTATATATCATTATGCATTCTATAACACTTGGGACGAATGTGACCGCGAATCCCACAGTAGTGACAAACGGGTGCAAAGTTCTTACCAGTATTCTTGTGCTGAGCCTTTGGAGAGTATGGCTTACCTTTCTTGGAGTCAATTGAGTATCCTTCTTTAACAAAAGTTAGATCAGCCTTACTCAGTGATGAGGTTGATTCTCCAACCTTCCCTTTCAGTTTCTGGTTCTGGACATTCTTACTTGGGTTGGATGAACCAATCTGCTGACTCAGTGTTTGAACTTCAGCATATGATGCCCTTGGCTTGTTGATCATTCGGACAACTTCTTCACTCTTACTCAGCCTTTCTTCAAGGGTAGAACAGTGACTCCGAAGTGCCACATGTTCCTCCATTACGCGACTGAGTTCCTCCTTGAGAACAACTATTTCAGTTTCTCTTTCACCTGCAAGACTTTGCACAACAAACAATTCGTTACGCAGAGATTCGATGGTAAAACTTTGTTCTTCACTTGTCTGTTTGTTGAGTTTATCCCCATGCTCAACCAGTGCAAGTTTTGCGAAACAACTGTTTAGGTCTTTGTCTTGTTTTCCAATATGAAGATCTGATTTGATGAGTTTTTCGTTCAGATCAACAGTCATTACCCTCATCTTCTAAAGTTCATTCCGGAGATAGTCAATCTCCATTTCACGTTCGGCAGAACGTTGTTCCACAGCCTTCACCTTCTATTTTTGAGCCTGGTACTTGTTGATGATATCCCTTGCCTTGAGACACTTTTCGATGGCATACTTGTGAAGTACAAGATTTTCGGCAGCTGGGTCCGAGAATTCATCAGAGTCCACCTCGCTCAAGTTTTTCGCATAAGAACCTGCATCAGATTCAACATCAGTCAGATGAACAGAGGAAGTAAAACAATTATATTCATTAAGAAGACATTTAGCAGAATTATTAGAGTAGTTAGAATTCTCAGTCTTTTCAGATTCTCCCTCCTCGTCGTCACTAGAATCAGACCATGTAGCCTTGAACGTCTTGTTCTTCTTCTTGAAGTTAGGACATTCTTTTTGAAAGTGACCGAGTTCCCTGCATTCACAACATTGATCTTTTTCAACCCCCTGGTTCAAGTTCTGAGATTTGCTCAGTTGCATGCTGGAACGTTTTTCTCCAAATTGCTGAAGCTGGTTCCTACCACTTTCAAAGGATTTGTTTCCCTGGAACCTTTTCTTCTGGAACTTCTTTAGCTTCGAATCATTCTTGATGAGTACAATGAGAGCCTTGGTGATTTCATCAGGATAAAAGATTCCTCATCGGATTCTTCATCTTCAACTACTGAAGTACGCACCTTGGCCTTTAATCTTGATCCCAAACCTATCTGGTAGAGTTCTCATTAATTTCTGAACTTGTCTAGCTTCTGGGACCGATTCGCCAAGCATAGCACTTTGGTTTACTAGATCGCAGAACCGAGCATAGTACATGTCAATGGTTTCATCCTCCCTCATACGGATCTCATCGAGCTCAGTTGAGACTCTTTGGAGCTTTGACGTTTTAACCTCATTTGTGCCTTCAAACTGTCTCTCCAAGATCCTCCAAGCTTCTTGAGCGATAGTGCACTGAATTATTATCTTGTGCCGGGTGGGATCTACAGCAGACATGATAGCATATAAAGCTCGAAAATTAGCCTCTTCTGCTTGCTTTTCATTGTCGGTCCAGATACTCCTTGGTTTTTCAACCATTACTTTGGTAGTTGACGATTTCCCATCCGAGGAATCACCACCCTTAGTTTCAGCAGGAACTTTTTCTTGGAGGGGTAAAGTCCAACCATTCTCAACAGCCTACCATGTGCCTTTACCAAGAGATCGAAGGAAGATCACCATCATGGATTTCCAGTACGAGTAGTTGGAACCATCAAGAAATGGAGGGCACGTAACAGACATCCCATCATGACTCATGGTGCCCGATACACAGTCCCAAAGATCTTTATCCTGTAGTTAGAACAAGAACACTGCTCTGGTGCCAATTGAAATGTATAATTATCACGGAGTGCGCTAGTTGACGTACGAACTAAATTAAGAACTGAAGAATGCGGAAGCAACGAACCGAAGATTTAAAAACTCTTCAGGGAAGCATCCCACTTCCCCTCAGAGCTCTTTCATTGATAGATCAAACAGGAACATAGTTTGGACTTACAAAGACTCGAACTCCCTTAAAGCCTAGCCAACACAACTCACGATCCTATCAACTATTTCTCCGGCCACATCCCGTGGATTTTTTATCCTACACTTACTCCCTAAGTGTAAAAGTAAAAGATAGTTTGATGAAAGCAAAGAAACTAAAAACAAAACAGCTTCAGTCCTTGAGTTTGTAAGAACTCTCGTACTGAACTGTATACAACTGAAACGAATAGAAAATATGAAGCTCAAATATTGCTCTAAAAATTTCTCTAACTTCAGCAGCCGCAATAGGAGCTTCCTCTAGGATATTTATATGAACTCCTTAGAGTTTGAGTCTTCTACAAGGCATAGGACTCCAAGTTTGATTTCCTTCAATAAGAATAGCATATCTTTGGCAAGTAAATCTTTTATTCTCTCTCTTTGATTCCCTATCCATGCACGTCTCTTCTCTCCTCTATCTTTATCACGTCGGATTTCCTACAAAATAAAATACCATAATAAGACCCACAATATCTTGTATATGGAATATGAAATAAACTCAATTAAGAAAATAAAATAAATAAATATCTTCCCTTTTTTCTGTGGTTCCAGGTACTTGTTCGAACTGACGAACTAATGCCAAATAAAAATATCTTTCATAGTGGGTAGACCCACCCGACACGATCCAAACCCGTTTTGGAGTTTGTACACAAAACCTTGAAAACCTATCAATTCTTTGCCCATATCCATCATTCTACCTAAATAAATCCTTCCCGAACGAACGAGGTAAAAATCAACTCTCTCTCTCTCTCTCTCTCTCCCGCCGTCGTGGCAGCTGGAAATTTCCGTCGAGTATTTTTAGTTTTATGAACACCGCCGCCATCTAATAATCTTTTAAGCCACCGCGCGCCTATGGTAAACGCCGTCGCATCACACGATTTCACCATCTGCCGGCTGATCTCCGGCAAATCCGTCGCCTTTTGCGGCCGCCGAGGACGTGGTATGCTACGACCTGAGGCAAATCGCGATCATAATATCCATTTTTTATTTTATTTTTTATTTTTTTTAGGTTATTAAGGTCTTGTGTTTTTAGTTTCATCTTTTGGCACACTGTGTTTTTTATGAAATTGTCCACCCCATCTCTACACATCTTTGGCACTTGGGAATTTTTAGTTTCATCTTTAGTTATGGTTTTACCTCTGTAAATTTACAGGAATCCAGCAACATGGCTAATCTGCCAAGAAATGTCTTTCAACGTGCTAGGTAAAATCATTTGCAAAAAAGTGAACTTTTTTACCAAATGGTATGGTAATTTACATATTGATTGTGTAATATATTCTGCATATGTTTAATAGCTTTTCTTTTCTTTTCTTTTTTTTTTTTTCCCTTTGTTGATATGCTATTGTGATCCGTTGTCTTGTTAATTTGATTTGTGCTTCTTTGGTGTAGGACATCTACCCCTTTCACCTCCTTCGTACGCAGTAAGTTTGGTTGTTAATTGTGTGTGTCTGTGTTTGTATTTGCTCTTTGTTAATTTAATTCATTTTCATCTTCTTTGATGCTCTGTAGGAAATGTTGTTCCGTGCTTTTGTGTGCCTTTTGCTGCTATTACCTCCTATATGTACATGTGAGTGAGAGTAGTTTTTTCAAGCATGACTTTTAGTAGTTATTAGTCCCTTTGTTCATCTTGCTTTTCCATTTTTCGTAGTCATATCATCGGCCCATTCTTTTGTTGTGACTAATTTTCTCTATTTCTTTCTTTCCCTGGATCGCGTGCGTTACGATTACAGCATGGATTCTGATGGCTTTTGGTATGTAATCTTATCCAACCTCATCTAAATTATTTGCCACCCTTGTATGTTTGGAAGTTGATTTTAGATCCTATATGTGAACTTATTTCGTTTTCATTTTTCCTGTGCTTTTCTCATTACCTTCTAAGACTGCATCTCTCATTGCAGGGAACAAAGAAATGCAGAAGTTAAACGTGAGATGTGAGTCAGTGTCATTGTGCCTTTGGTTTACTTTTCATGACAATATTTCTTACTTTTTTTTTTTT
>CACSLK010035018.1:3214349-3235883 GCA_902706635.1 Striga hermonthica
ATTTAAAAGCTAAATAAGTAAAATTCATAATTTACGGGTCTCTATTAACTTGGACATAAATAGAATAGTCAATTATTTATAGTTTAATAAATTTCTCAACTACTTAAGTTTTTTGATTTGGATAGTTTATACAAAAAATAAACCCATATTAATTAATAACACAATATAAGTTTTATAATTGTACTTATTATTCCCATTGATTTTTAAATATATTATAAAATTCTACCAAAATATTTATTTTATGGAATCACATTGTAGTCAAATCAAATTTCATAATAAAACTTTTAAAAATAAAACTTATTTTGAAATGAATATAATGTAATTTATTTTCAGTTACGTGCACCATACAGGTTGTATACTAATTTTAGATAGACATGTTCCATGTAATCTTGAACAAATTAAATTTCATATAACATTTTCAATAAATTTTTATAGGTAAATTTTATTATAAATTGATTCCCAATTTTTTTGAAATTGTTAAATGAGTATTTATAATTTATAAGTATTAACAGATATCTTATATCCATAAATAAATTGTATTACATATCCATTCAATGATTTTAATTTATAACTATTATTTAACGAGCATTTTTAATTTATTAATATTAATGATTATCTCACGACGCACGGGATTTGTACTAGTTGTAGGTAACCAGAAAAAACAGATTTTTTTGTTAAGTCAATTGTGGAATTTATTCTTAGGATTAAAGATATGAAACTTTGTTTATTTTTTGAAAGGACAAATTATGTCAACTAGCAAAAATTTCCGCTTTATAGAAGGGGACAATCGCTCTCCCTCCCCCTCTCTCTCCTCGACTAGAAGAAAAAAAATCCCTGAATTTTAACATAGTTGTCTGCCGTCCATGTACCAATGGCTCTCCATTGTCCAACGACTCTCTGCCCTTTAGCGTCGTCCGGCGCCGGGGCCGGCTCCAGGTTGGCCGCAATTTCCTAGGCAATTTAACTTCTTCCGTCCCGTCGAGCTTCTGGTGGCCGTGGCGGAGGAGGGGGTTGTCGACTCGTGGTGGCGGGACGCTGCAGCTGTCTTGCGAGGGTCGGTGCTGAGGTCTTTCGCCTTGGTCTTCCTCTTTTTCGTTTCGGGAGGGCGGATTCATCCGGTGGTGGTAGTGCGGCAATGCTGCAACTCCTGGTTTTTGCATGGGGAGGGTTGTGGTGGTGGTCTCCCAGAGCCGACTTTGTGGTTACTGTTGGGAGGGCTTCTGGTCCGTTGTAACCGGATTTAGTTATTTGTAAGGGGGAGTTTATAGGTTCTGCGTGTTGGGCCGCGGACCATATCGCTGTCTTTGGTTGTTCGGGGTTGAGTGCTGGTTCGTGTGGAGGTGGTCCGTGGAGAGGGCTTTAGTCTAGATATTAGGTTTTGTTTGTGATTTTTATGTGATTTATGTATTTTGTTTTTTTCTATGTTTTATTCTCATGTTGAGTTAGGCCTATCATGTGCGCAAGAGAGTAGCTCGACGGGCCACCAAGGCGAGCGAGATAGTTGCGTGCATGGACGCGGGACACGCAAGGCACGCAATGCGACTTTCTCGAGCGCGCGCGGGCAGCAGGAGACGCCCGACACGACCAGCACGCGCGTGCAAGGGCAGCGGGGGTTCGACTTGACGACCAATAAACCGAGACTTCTAGAAGGCTTTTTAAGCTGAATCTTTTCTAAATTATTCCTGGATATTTCCACATGATTTTAATTGCTTACCTAGGTTATTTAGGCTTTAAATAAGTTGCGTAATTTTAAGATCCTTAAGTTGATTTATTTTCCATAAGTTAGTAGTTTATTTCACATATGTTTAGGCTAAGTTTTTCCATTTAGATACTTGATGTTATGCAAGTTTTTTAGCATCGATTAAGCAATAAAAATTGAACTTTGTTCACCAACTCCTTGTGTTAAAATTCTTTGAGTTTTTCCACAAAATCCTTGTGTCGAAGAGGCATTTTTTAAATCGTTCGTCACGAGTTCGAATTGGCAAGGATTCATGTCCAAGCTACGTCATCCACACGCTGAAAAGGATGTGCCTTAGCACCCTTGAAGCAACTTGTCGTCGAGAAGGAGGTTTTCCTAGCATCTTTTGACGCAAAAACCGATCATCACGATACACGATATTCATCATCGGGGCAGAGCCAGCGTGTTACTATGTGTATATGTGTGTGTGCCACTAATGTGTGTGTTGTATGTGCGTGTGTGCGCGTGTTGTGTGTGTTTGCGTGTGTTGTGCGTATGTGGTACTCTGTGTGTATGTATGTGTTGTGTGTGTGTTGTATGTGTGTGTTGTGTGGGTGGTGATGTGGCGTGAGACCCACTAGGTAGTAGCTAGTTATGGGTAATGATAATGTCTAAATTATCTTTAATAACTATAAAATTTTGGTTGTTGGATCACCGGAACTGATAGCTAAGAGTTATTTTTATTTTTTTCACTAAACATCAATCTCACCGGAGCACAATCCTATATAGAATATATAGATGTGGATAAATTTCCTCCCTTCCCCTCCAATAATGAACTGAACCAAACATAGAAAAACATTAATATAAATTCTTGATATACTCCGAGTGTCCAAGTTTTTTTAATGTTATTTAATCATGATAAAAGTTCTTCGAATATTCAAGTCTCCATGTTTTCCAATTTACTTAAAATCGGTACCTTAGTGGGTCAAGTAGAAAAAGTAACACATAACTTCAAAAATATAACGGAGGCCGAGAATTGCAAGTGTCCCTTTGGGCCTTTCGGCCCTTGATCTCACACATACCCATATGGTTGTGTGCATATGTGTGTGCAAATCAAGGGTTGGGAAGGCATGGGATGAGGACACTGCCCTTAGGGACAACATCGAAATCTCCATAGAGGCCCTAAGCACGAATATCAAGTGAAACAAGAGATTAGATATATGCTCCCGATCGATTACACAACCCCAACCAAAAAGGAAATTATTACCCTAAATTTGGAAGACCATGAGCAAGAAAACAATACAAAGGAAAAAAAGATACAATGATTTCCACACTTCAATTCATTAGCTGTACGAATAAACGAAGACATAGCAACACACACCGACATACGAATGCTAAATATCATCTTCCTCTCACAAACTAAAAATACTTATTACATAGAGGCGAAAATCATCATGTCGTGATCAGTTTATTTAAAAGAGAGTAAACAAGAAAGTACATTACCCACCGTGCTTTGGAGGAGGACAAGTTTTTGGGATGTAAGGCAATAGAGGAGAACCGTGCTGGACAGGTGCCGGTCTAATTGATGCCTTTGAGCTTGGGGCAGGGTCGATAGGCCGATAATCTTCCAAACTCACTTTTCCTCCATCATCTTCGTCCAGGCCATGCTGGCCAACAATAGCCTGCAAAATGTGGGGAACAAGAACATCGAAAAAAAACGAGCCGATGAACGAAAAGTGTCGATAATTCGTACCGTGAGCTTTCTGCTTTTCACTACGCATGTCACGGCATCATTACCTATTTGACATAAAAACAAAGAAACACACACACTAAGAAGATGTATGTTGAAGACTACCCAAAAGTCAACATACACAACAGTTTGCAAATTCCTAAATGTTAAAGTCTTCAAATTCAGATTGTTCATTTATCTTTTGAAGCAGCCATAATAACACTAACAGTACAGCAAATTTCTCCCCCTTTAATAGATAATTACATTTATGCTCAAAGCCCTATTTTCTTCCTTAAGCAACAAAATCATTTAATTCTTTTGAAAGTAAAAACAGAACACAATGAAATATGTGGTTGCCCATTTTGCTTTTTGTTCCCCGACTTCCGGTTGTCCGAACTCATTTTTGATCTATATATTTACATTTACCGATCACAAAAAAAAAAANNNAAAAAAAAAAAAAAAAAAAAAAAACAGAACACAATGAAATTTTACCTGGATTAAAACTGGAGCCCCCTTTGCTGGAGTACATAAAAGCAGCTGTCCCTATTAGCAAGAACAAGCACAAGAATCCAAAAGCCTTCATTACTAACCAACTTTTCTAAAGGGCCAACAAAAAACCTTTTATCTCTTACACTTTTTTTAGTCAAGAATATAAAAAAACCCACTTAAATAACAAACTCAATCCATCAGTAAAGTCGAGATTTTTTTCCACAACAACTCACGAGTAAATATTCTAATATAAAAAAAAATAAAAAAATTGAAATGAAATATTGAAAGGCATATATGTATCTTTGCAGTGATGAGTCATGATGGGTGATCAAATGGGTTTCATTATCACGGCCATTGCTGTCGCCTCAGGAGATTTAATGTTCATTATTTTATTTGTTTCTGGTTTTTTCCTTCTTTTTATTTTCCATTTTTATTTTGGGTCTCAAGAAAATGCAGAGAGCACAGAGGAGGAATAAATTGCGAGAATTAAATGTTGGAGCGCGGTGGAATTCGAGTCTCTAAAAGAGGTTTGGCCTCCGATAACGACAAAAACACCAAAAAAAAAATAAAATAAAATAAAATAAATAAATAAAATTATTGAAATTGAATTTTGATATTTTCAATTAGTGGATGGAAGATTATTGAATATCTAGCTATTAAATTACATCAAAATATATTGGAAAAATTATTTCTTATAAGAAAAATTCAATGATATATATATATATATATATATATATATATATATATACACGTTAGTTAGACGAAGTGAATTATGGATCTTTAAAAATTTTACCGGTGAAGTTTCTGCACATGAATTGCCGAGGTAGAAACTATATCGTCGAACTTCCTGATGATTCGAAATTCTGAAGAAGTCTATGCACATGAATCGCCAAGGTACAAACTATATCATTGAACTTCCTCATGATCCAAAATTCCAATCAACGAGCATGGATTTTGAATGTTGTACTTCTAAAATGTATTTTTTAATAAAAAAATTGGTTTCGATCTGACTATCGCCAATGTTAGTGAAATGGAGTTTACCCGAGTTCCTTCAACTCGGACGACCTCCGTAACTGTAAGAATTCAACGCCGGGAGGTCCCAACGTCGAGCCTCCGATGCCTAAGTCAACATTCACCAGAGATAAAGTGCAATAAGAGAGTATATTAATGATACATTAGACCCCTTTTATAAGAGGAGTGTATCTTTGTGTCCAAGTTTGACTTAAACAATACCATTATGACATGTGTCATAGCCCCATGTGTATGTTTATTCTCTAGTATATTCCTTCTTATCCATTAATCTTTTTTGTACGACAGATTACTCGGGTAAAACCAGTCTAGTATGATATTTCATATCATCTGGTCCTCCTCACTCTAGTGCAATAAGAATAACTCAATCCAAGAGTGAAACGCATCTTCTGGTTATTTTCGCCTTCTGAATAAACCCTCAACCTGCCACTGAGACTATAAATTGAACAAATCCTCGACCACCAAGTGTTACTAAATTAATATAGCATGATCTGCATATCTGAGTAATCTGAATGACCATCAAATGAATCTGATGACCACCAAATGAACACCGAAAGATCTTTAGTGTCACCGAATGACCTGCCTATGCGATAGAGAACTGAAACACCTGCTGATGAGACAATATCGAATGTCCTGCTGATAAGGTCGAAAACTGAATGACATTCCGCTGAGGTCGAATACTGTATGACCTTCCACTGAGGTCGAAAACTGAATGACCTGCCGATGTGGTCGAATACCGAATGACCCGTTGATGAGGTCGAATACCGAATGACTTTCCACTGAGGTCAAAAACTGAATGACCTTCCACTAAGGTCGAAAATTGAAGCCAATAAGGTCGAAAACTGAATGAACTGCCGATAAGGTTGAAAACTGAATGACCTGTCGATGAGGTAAAAAATCGAACAACCTGTCACCGAGGTAAAAAACCAAATGACCTGCCACTAAGGTAGAAAACCAAATGACTACTTGATGAGGTCGAATACCGAATGACCTGACAATTAGTAGAAAACTGAATGACCTATCAATAAGGTCGATTACCAAATGACCTGCACTGAGGTTGATACTGAATGACCTGCCGATGAGGTTGAATGTCGAATGAACTTCCACTAAGGTTGAAAACTGAATGACCTATCAATGAGGTCGAATACCGAATGATCTTTCATTGAGGTAGAAAATCGAATGGCCCACCTGTGAGGTAGATAACAGAATGACCTGCCGAAGAGATAGAAAACTGGATGACCTTCCACTAAGGTTGAAAATTGAATGATCTTCCACTGAGGTCGAAAATCGAACGACTAAAATCGAACGACTTTCTAGTGAGGTAGATAACCTAATGACCTGCCGATGAGGTCCAAAATTGAATGACCTTCCACTGGTCGAAAACTGAATGATCTTTCACTGAGGTCGAAAACCGAATGCCTGCTACTGAGGTCGAATATAGAATGACCTTCCAGTGAGGTAGATAACCGAATAACTTACCGATAAGGTAGAGAACTGAATTACCTGCCGTTGAGGTAGAATACCAAATGACTTGACGCTACATTCAGGTCGAACCTTGATTCCTATAGTAGATTCCTTTGCTCTTCATTTTGCTATGTTGACCTTCTTTTGATATCTCTCAATATGCTTATTTGGACTTTCATACTTTGATAGAATTCCTTGACCTCTCCCCGAATTATTAAATTTCAAAATTTCAACTCACGTCTGTTGTACTTAAACCACAATGTTCGAGCTCTCTTCGCTCAGAGATAAGCCTTTTCGACCACCTCGTCTTATCGCTACTCAATTCAAAATTTGCAATTCAACCATGTTTTTTATCCTCTCAATTCATGTGTCTTTTCAACGAAACCCCCTCGTCTACCATACTGTCATCGTGCATTGTTCCTATCATATCATATATCATGTGCTTGCCATTTTTTCTTTTTTCAATCAATCGTGCTAGTCGATTGACCTACCTCCGACGGCTGAAAGTGATGGATCTTCCTTCGAGGTTTGCCACCAAGGTTTGCGAATAAGCTCCGTGAATTGCACCAAGTGTACTCCATCGACTTACCGCTGAGGTCAAAAGACAAACTCAATAAAACAATCCAACTAAAAACCATCGACCTGCCACCGAGGTCTACCAATAAGCTCTGTGAATTGCATCAAGTGAACTCCATGGACCTGCCATTGAGGTATAAAAACAAATTCCATAAAACCAAATGAAGTAAAAACCATCGACCTGCTCGATTTATGGAATATCATACTAGACCGATTGTACCCAAGTAATCGGCCGTACAAGAAAGATTAATGGATAAGATAAAATATACTCGGGAATAAATCACACATGTCATAATGGTATTTCTCAAGCCAAACTTGGGCACTAAGGTACCCCCCTCCCGGCCCCATAAAAGGGCCTAAGGTATCACAAAAGCACATTCTCTCTACACTCATTACTATGCTCTCCTATTACACTTTATCTTTGGCGAGTGCTGACTTAGGCATCAGAGGCTCGACGCTGGAACCCCTCTTGGCGTTGAGTTCTTGTAGGTACGGAGGCTGTCCGAGTTGAAGAAGCCCGGATGAAGTCCATTTTACTAACAAATTCCATGTGAGTTTCTCAATTCGTTTAGCCCATACTCATGAGTGTACTCTAAGTACTTTAGTACCTTTTTCAAAGCACTTCGTTCTCATGACTTGAATTGCTCGTATATTTGCTCATTTTATTCATCAGAATAAGATAAGTTTAGTTGTAGAAAATTCTTTAAGTACATCAAACTCCTTATTATATGTAAATATTCTAACTGAGCTATCGATTTTCCTTTATTAGCTACCAGATTTAAGCTAAGAAGAATGGGTGTTATGGACAATAGACCTTCACAGAAATTAAATTTCTCATGCACTTTCTCTACATAGTGAGATTGTGACAAGACAATTCCATCTTGGGTTCTGATAATCTTTATTCCAAGAATTACATTATCTATACTCATATCATGTCTTTTTTTTCCAACATTCTTTTCGTATTCATGATCACTTCATAGCTACTGTCTGTGATCAACATACCGTCTATATATATATATATATACAATATCAAATTTATTTGATGTACTCTTAAAAAGACATTTGTCAAGTTCATTGATTATAAAACCATTTAACAACATCACATATCAAATTCCAAATGCCATCGTTTCGAAGCTTATTTTGGTCCGTACAATGATTGATCAATTTGCACACATTTTTCTCTTGTCCGGGTGCTACATAAACCTTGACTTATTCCATGTGATTTTCTTCTTTCTATTTACAGTTCAAAAATGTCGTCATGACATTCATTTGGTGAATCTCAAGATTGTGCAAAGCAGCAATCTAAAGAATCACTTTTATCGATACTATACTCATAACAAGGGAATGTGTATAAAAATAGGCATAACCTTTTTTTTTGTTTAAAGCCTTTAACCATATGCCATGGTTTAAACTTATCACTCATCCTATCAGCTTTGTATTTCTATTTTAGGATTCATTTGCATCTTAAAGATTTACAACCTGGATAGATATTAACCATCTCCCAACTATGATTTTTCATATTGGACTGGGTTTCGCTATTTATAGCTTTTTCCCAAAGTGATCCATATGTGGTAGACAAAGCTTTCATAATGGAACTTGGTTCATAGCCAACACATAAAATCAGGACCAAAATTTTTTATAAATGTTGTAGCAAGTTATTATTTTTATCGCGTGCAGAATGAACTTTGACCTCGGGTTGATCTATCGAGGAAGGTGGTTTGAAATCTAGATTCGGTGTTAATCATATACAAAAATAAATAAAGTCCTCAACATTCTAATCACGATTTTTGTGAATAGTTAATCTGAAAACTCCCAATGACTAAGAACATATATAAATATTTAAAAAATAAATAGAGTAATAGATGAAGGTCGAAGGAGTCGGGAATAATTTCATCAAGTCCTAAATCTAAGTTGTAAGTAAAATTATTCAGTCTAAAGACTGAGGCTCTCACCTAATGCCTTGTTTGTTCGCTCCCATTAATTTTTATAATATGTGATCGAACATAAACAAATAAATAATACATACACACAAGCCAGAGATCCATCCCTGATACTTTTACAAACATAAGTTCAGAGAAAGACAAACACGTACTTCAGTCAATGAACACATATTGTTTATAGTTACAAACATATCTACCCCATTCAAGCCATGATCTGATAACCTATCTCCTTCCAAATTCTAGGTTATCTATTTAGATTAGATGGTGATCAATTGACTAATCATTATAATTAAGCAATTCGAATAGGCATGAACTACCGCATATTTAACACAAATTTAAATAAGAATCAAAATCCATATTTCTGTGTGAATGAGTTGACACATGCTTGATTGAATTCCATGTTACTTAATAATGAAACTCGCATTCAATCAAAAATAAGAATTGAGAAATAAAATATAAAAACGATGGAAATCACAAGTCCACATATATCTCCATATTGCGATCTATTTGTTTGTGGAATATCTTATCCATGAGCCTCTAATAGGTCATGCCCGCATTTTCAGTCCAAATGGAATTACCACGTAGCAATATGTTCCTTTTTTTAGTTATAAAGCTTACTTTACTCTAGTCTTCAGGTACTAGTGATATCCGGTGGTATCCTAGTGACACATTCATCATGCTTAGCAACTCGCATCCAGTGGTTGAATCTACAAGTTGGTCGATCCACAGTAATGTGTAGTGATCCTTAGGACATGCCAAATTTAGATTTATGAAGTCAATGCGCATACGCCATTTATCTATGGTTTTTCTAACCATCACTATATTTGACAACATTCAGGAAACTGTACTTCTCTAACATGTCCAGCTGATAGCAGTTTGTTCACTTTGTCACAAACTTATTTTATCTAAATCTACCCCATGATGCGAACGACAATGATTTATTTGTTTCCTTGTTGGATCCAATTTGAGTAAGTGCTCTACGATTTCAGGATCAATACCTGTCAATTCCTCTATAGCAAAAGAGAAAATATCTTTGTATTCTCTGAAAAATCTTACTAGCTGTTTTTTTTTCAAAGCCTCTTTCATATCTTTTCTCACCTGTCTTTTGGTCAGAGGTTTCTTCTACATGAATTTCAAATAGCTCTTCATGAGGTTCCATATCATCACTTTGTTTTTATTTTTCTCCCATCACATGTTGTTTCATATTTCTAATAGCATCTCGATCATTCGCACGTACTGCCATCTAGTAGTAAGATCATGGTAGCTTCTGGTCTCCCTCTGCTTACCGACCAAATCTCCAATTTTTAGCTTCGTATGGTAGGTTGACACAATAGCTTGGAACAAGTTCAACACAGGTCATCCTAAGATCAATTATAGGCTGAGTCGATGTCTACTACCAAAAATTGCACCATGTTTACCTCCTTAGTGTTTTTTTTGCCTAACACCATGGGTAGTGTAAATCTCTTACCAGAGCAACCTACGAACCATTGAAGACATAAAGATGTGTATCCACCACCCTAAGTTCTACCTCTAATTCCATTAGTTTAAAGAAACTATAATAGATGACGTCGACTATGTTGTTCGTGTAAACGAAGACTTACTGCACCTCATACTCAGTGACTTCTGTGGATACCAAGAGTGCATCATTATGTGGGCACTGTATTTCTTGTGCATTAGCTGGTCCAAAATTTTGCCACATGTACTTGTGTGTCGGCATAATTTACTTCTAGCTTCAGACTTCTGGTGTATGATTTTCTAGCTTTATTAGAGTACTCATTTGTAGGTCCTTCCGATATGATATGAACGAATCCTCTTTTTGGTAGGAGCTCGTCTCTATCAGTGGGCGACCTGGGTCTCTTGTTTCTTCCTCTCTCCTACCTGGACCTCTCTTCTTGTTCTTGTAAATGAATTTTTTTAGGTGCCCGACCCTTATCAGGTGTTCAATTCATCTTCAAGTGTCTACAATCACCCGTGGTATGCTCATAACCCTTGTGAAAATGACCATAAAAATTGCTCTTAGGTCGCGTTGATCCATCCTTTCTAGTTTTAGGCTAAGTCAACAAACTCTCATGGACGTTCTTGTCCATAACTTCCAAAACTCAAGCCAGTTAACTGAAAATGGCATATATTTCTTGTAACTCCGCCCACCCTTAAAAGATCTGCCTTCCCACCAGTCTGACCTCCTCCTATCTTTCATATCCTTCAAATGACTATGTCTTTCTTCTCTTTCTCTCCCTCTCACTCTCTCTCTCTCTCTCTCCCTCTCTCTCACTTTCACTCTCTCTTTTCTCGTGTCTCCACTTTAACTAGTTGAGGGCTATAATAAATAGGCTTCCAATTCCTACACATTTATGTATTTGGCACATATTTCTGGTACCTCTTCAAAGGTCTTAACAAGTCAGTTGGCTAAAGAGTTCATGCAAAGACCGATTTTAATCCTCGTGTCAAAACCTCCCACCTTAATTTTCTCATACGTCGAGGGTACATCTGCACAAGCTCTCATGTATCGAGCTACGTAGTCTCTCAGTGACTCGATCTCCTTTTGTTATATCCCTATCAAAGTAAAAAATGTCTTTTCATGTGCTTTTATACTCGAAAACTAATTGATTAAGCTTGAACTGAATGCATCGAAATCATAAATCAATCTAGGTGGGAGTTGATGGAACCAATGTTGCACTGGAATTCATAGTGTTGCTAAGAAAACAGTGCATCAAACTGAGTCATTGTACGTGTAAAACACAACCATATTTTCAAAACTTCTTAGGCGTTGTGAAAGATCTGTAGACCCATCATAAATGAGTTTAATCTCCCTAAATCTTTGGGGCAGGTCAGCTTCCAAAATCTCCTATGAGAGATGGTGGCCTCTGGTGCTAGATCCTCTTCTGCCCTGTACATTTTCTTGTAAGTCCAGAATTTGTGTAGATAACCTCTCTAGATTAGCATCATTTGGGGGTTGCGAGAAGGTAATTTGTTTCATGATGACACTTCATCCTCCTTTATTTTATGTGGTGTGTCATGTATGTCGACTGAGCGGGTAACCTACATCTGACCCAACTTCGTCTCAACTGCACCAAGAATTTTTTTTTGCAACTTAGATCGGGTGAGACTTATCATTTGGTCACTAAGTCTATCATTTGGTTTGGGGAGAGGCCTTCTTATCCCACTCATGTTTGTGTACACCACCAGCTGCATTTTGCTGCCTGCAAAACCTTCTCGGTGCTCTTGTCTTCTTTAATAGACTGGTGGAGCTCGACTGTTCTTGGGTGAGAAATCTCTTTGCTTTAAGAAAATTCTCATAGATGGCGCCAAATGATGTGTCAAACTGAGGATCTAGTTGAACTGGACTGAAGGCCTCCGACCGACCGGGTAAAGTTGATAAAATGCAAAACAAGGGTCGGGGAAATTTGCCGGCGTGAGCACTACGATGCTCGAGTAAGTGATTGAACAGAGAAAAAATATAGTAAATAATACCTAGAATATTCAGAGATTATAGAGAGAGAGTCTTTCAGTGGTACCTTATCCATTTATATAAGGTGAATACCTTGGTACGTGCTCTATTAATTATTTGCATTGGTTCTCAAGAATTCTTGCTGCTCAAGGGCTGCCCGAGATTCATTCTTATCCGATTGTGGTCATCCTTATCTGATTGTGTTCACACTATTTGGTTCATATTGTTGCGTTCACACATTCATGTCAATTGTCTTCACATGTCCTTGCGTACTTAGGTCGACCTACTGAGGTCAATAAGTATCTTAAGCCACTATCTCGTGTGTGTACATGTGTCTTAAATCTAACTAGGTCAAATAGGTCAGCTAAAGTACAATCGCGCTGAGTAACTCAAGTAGCTCCAACCTGTTAATCCAGTTTATCCAACCTGGACTAATCATAAACCGGGCGACCTATTCACCTGCGAGGCGTCAATCCCGGTTCATCCGAGATGGAGCTATACCATATAGTTATACATAGTAATTTAATAAACATATATAGAAGATTCTTGTACAAAAATGTTCACCACAAAATGATAACAAAAGCAAAGAAGTTCATCATATGGTCCTAATTAATAAGTATATTAGATTCGTAAGTATTTGAACACATAGTACGTGAAAACCACTATGAATTAGCTATACCTCCAACAAGAATCCTCGCATCAAATACACACAAAGAACCTATAATGGATACGATCATAAACATCACATAATATTTGAGGCTTCCAATTCAAACTACATGTATCCAGTGAAGTAAGTTGGTTATTGAGATAAAATGTGTTGCGTGTGTTGTTCAAGGCTCCCATTGGTAATTCGTCCACAGCATCTAACTGACCTCGTGTTCGGACTCCAAAAAAAATTCAATGCAATTTGAAGAAAAAAAGAAAGATTTTTTTTAGTCATTTTATCTAATTCATAGAATACACCGGATATGGACCGAACTGTCTCACGACGTTCTGAACCCAACTCCTGAAAATCAAACAGCACAACAGAGCAAAGGGGAGCACTTCGACCAGTGGAGCCTCCAAAAAGGCTCCCTTTCAATTGTTAAGTCCACCTCTTTCCTCTTGAGCATGTCCCACAAAATGTGTACATCTTCATACTCACATGACCTCACATCTTGGTGAAGCTTGATGATACCTATAAAATTTAGAATATAGTAATTAATTTACGTTGAGTTAGACTATTTAACATAGGGAGAACAATATAAATAAGATGTTAACATGACTATTTTGTATAAATGGTTTCATTATATTAGTCCAATTTATAAGGGAAAAATTCAAAATTAGTCCCACAAGTATAGGGGGGTGACATTTTTGGTCCCAACGGAATTCAGAAAATATTAATAGTCCCGCAACTTTTAAAAAATGATCAAAAGTAGGACTTTTTCAATTTTCCGACCCGGAATGCCACGTGGCCACATTCATTTGACGTGGCGAGTACACTGGCAAGAAAAAAAATCAAAACTAGTCTCACAGGTTTTGGGAGGTGACATTTTTTGTCCCAAAAAAATCCATAAAATCTTAAATAGTCCCGCCACGTGTGTGCCACGTGGCATACCGGGCCGGAAAATTGAAAAAAGTCATACTTTTGATTATTTTTTAAAAGCTGCGGGACTATTAATATTTTTTGAATTCCGTTGAGACAAAAAATGTCACCCCCTATACCTGTGGGACTAGTTTTGAAATTTTCCTAATTTATAATGGCTTATTAAATCAATGACACATAATGTTGTCAATCAGTTCTATATTGTAGATGTGTTTCAAATTATTACCAATATTAGTAGAAATATAAATGTTGTTGTTAGACCGGTTAATCATTAATTAGACAAATCAACTTGGTTGTACTTTGAAAAAAAATGTATATTTATAAATTAATTTCATACTTTTATTGATTTTTTTTTTATTTGAAATATCACATTTTAACAGAGATTATCAAAGTATAATATCTATGGACAAATATGATTGATAAACGATTTGATCAGCTTCACACATCTTTTGTGTAGCTTATATATGTTTACTTCAATTAGCTATTTCAAAAGAATACATTAAACAAAAACAACGAAAACTTTTAAATTAGCCTACAAGAAAACATAATCGTGACTCGCGATAACAATGCACCTATCATACATTGTTACATTTTTTGAAGGAACAATTATAAAAACTAACCATTTTTCCGCGAGCAAATCCTTTTAGAGAGTTTTGCCCAAACCTTTTGCATAGGAGTCATCATTTTCCCCCACCAATTCCTTGCCATACCGTGTATAAAACCGAACGCGACCAAAATGATTAAATTAATTATGCCAAATATAGATGAAAAAATTTAATACTTTTAGGGTTCTTGAAAAAAAAAAATAGAAGCACATGCATAAATGAAAGGGAACCCTAAAAATATTTTGAAATTAAAACATATATATAAATAAAAATCCACAACAAAATTGTATAAAGTTGATCTCAAGAAATATAAAACACAATGTCCCATAAATTTTCTGAACTTAATTGAGCGAATGTTATCTGTAGCACAAAGAAAATTATGAGAGAGATCACAAATTTTTTGAATGTGGAGATGAGAGTATAAATGTTTGTTGGGTTGCTATTTTTTCTCCTTTTTTATTGCTCTCAGCCATTGAGACAAGAAATATATATAGTATGAATAAATTATGGTAATTCTTGGTGAAAAAATATTCTTTTTTTTTAGTACAGGGACCTTCCGGTTTCCGGATCCACAGGGAACCGACTAATCCAGAATCGAGCCAGGTAGGACCACAAGGGTGGCAAAGCTCTCCCTCAAGGTGAAAAAATATTCTTTGACACCAAACTTGACCAGACATTTACCTTAATATAAGAAAATTATATGAGTATTCCAATAAATGATAATTACTCTATATCAACCCTAACTTTTTGTTTAACTGGTCAATTAATTATTACAAGCATTTTTATGTATTTTTATTTTTTTTATCTTTGCTTTAACTTGGTTTTTGTTTTTTTGTTTTTTTTTTGTTATATTACACACACTTTAGTTTAAATTCTTTTTACAATGTGAGAACAATTTTTATGTTAAATCTTTGATATAGTTTAGTTTTTTAAAAAAAAAAAAAAAAATTGTTTATACTTATCTCATTCTAACCTTGTGTGAACAAACACATCTATGTGTGTGTGTGTGTTTCTTTATTTTACATAATTTTCCTTCTTGAGTTTGAGTTCAATTAGACTTTTTTTTATGACCCTTTTGCTCGTTTTTATATATTTCATGTTAATTTTATCATTATGTATAGTTGTTTGTTTTTATATTAATTTTGTTCTGTATGAAAATGCATTAATTTGGATAATTTATTCATGTCATCTAGTTACCGGCGACCGACAGTTGCACCTGCCGGATCGCCTAGTACCGAGTGTGAGAAACAACAAAACAATATATATACAACACCATGCATGACATCAGTGATAGAAAAGGTAAAAGATAACATGGAAGCAATGAATGAAGCAAGATAAAGATCAAACATTTTCGTGCATGAAATTCTTTCAACTTTCGAGATCTCAGTTTTTGTTTCACATGTTTCCTCTCTCAGCATTCAATGCGGCTACTACTCTCAACTATTGTTCCTATTTATATAAAGGCTATGCACAGCTAGGTATAGGGTAATGGGACACGTGGGACTCCCTAGGCCATACATTCTCCCTAACCTTAAACCTAGGGTTACAATATTGTGGGGCAGCTCGATGACAGCTTTCATGTACTGTTCTTTCTTTATGCATGGGAGTCTTGCTACGTTGGCAGTCAACGTCCACGTGCTCGCTGACCTGGCAAGGCTTTGTCGCATCCTTAACAGCCCCCTTCAATTCTATGCATGCACTGGAAGTCAACATTAATTTATTTCTCAAATATGCAAAGAATTGCCCTGTCAAAGCCTTGGTGAATATGTCAGCAACTTGTTCAGTTGCTGGAATATGTTGCACAAAAATTACCTTGCTTTCTATCTTTTCTCTCATGAAATGAAGATCCAACTCAAGGTGTTTGGTTCTTGAATGGTTCACAGGATTTCCTGCCAAGCACACTGCTCCTCGGTTGTCCACCCAAACTACACTTGGTTTCTGAAATTTGGCTTTCAACTCATTAAGTAAAGAATGTGTCCACATGATTTCACAAACCACTTGAGCTGCACTTCTATACTCGGCTTCAGTTGAGGATCTAGAAACAACATGCTGTTTCTTGGAACTCCATGAAATTAAGTTCTCCCCCATGTACATGCACAATCCACAGGTTGATCTTCTATCATCCATATTTGAAGCCCAATCAGCATCTGAGAATCCAACAATATTAAAGTTCTTGCACCTGTTCAGTTTCAATCCATAATCCTTAGTCCCTGCAAGATATCTCAATATCCTTTTCACAGCCTTCCAATGTTTGTCTAAAGGAGAGTGCATGAATTGACAAACTTTGTTTACACTAAAGGCTATGTCTGGTCTGGTTAGTGTAACATACTGTAGTGCACCAACAATATGTCTATAAAGGTGTCCATCATACATAGGTTGCCCATCATCTTTGGATAGAGGTGGATGAGTGATCATTGGTGAAGATAGACTGCTGGCCCCCTTCATCCCAGCTCTGTCCAAGATATCTTCTATATACTGAGTTTGAGTTAGAAGCAAACCTGTGGATGTGTGAGCTACTTGGATTCCCAAAAAGAAATTGAGGGGACCTAGGTCCTTGAGAGAGAAAACAACAGCCAAAGAGTCTATAGTGGACTGTATTACAGTAGAATCACTCCTTGTGATGATTATATCATCTACATAAGCCAGACTGTATTACAGTAGAATCACTCCTTGTGATGATTATATCATCTACATAAGCCAAGATGAAAGTGGAAGCAGTCCCTGTGTGTTTTTAAAACAAGGAAGTATCTACCTTAGACATAGTAAAGCCAAAAGAAATGAGAGTGGAGCTGAGTTTAGAAGACCAAGCTCTAGAAGCTTGTTTGAGGCCATAAAGTGACTTGTGAAGTTTACAGACAAGGCCTTTGGAGGAATCTACTTCAAAGCCAGGTGGCTGAAGCATATAAATGTCACTGTCTAAGTCACCATTGAGAAAGGCATTATCAATGTCTATTTGTTTCATAATCCAGCCAAGAGAGACAGCAATGGTCAAGATAATTCTAATGGTTGTGAACTTTACAACAGAGCTGAAAGTTTTTTTGTAATCTATCACTGCATCTTGTGTGTATCCTTTTGCTATTAAACGAGCCTTGTACTTGAAAATGGTCCCATCAGGTTTAGTCTTGAGTTTATAAACCCATTTGCACGCAATAACATGCTGGTCAGGTGGTGGTTTGACAAGAGACCATGTGTGGTTTTTCTGGAGAGCATTGTACTCCTCTTGCATAGCTGTAATCCATGCAGGATTTTGAAATGCCTCTGTGGTGGTTTTAGGTTCACTATGAGTAGATGTAACAGTTGAGAGGGCTCTTGGCTTGAAAATACCTGATTTAGATCTTTTTGTCATGTTGTGAGTACCTCCATGAGAGTCATGAGGCATAGCATTGTTCTCAATTGGTAAATCTATGATAATTTGCCCAATAGGAATAGCTGAAGGAGAAGATGTCGGAGAAGGTATGGTAGAGCTACTTGATGGAGAATTATGAGGTTGATTGGTTGGAGGTGAAGGCTGTGGTGAGGAATGAGTACTGGAAATACTTGTTGAATGAGTAGGTGCAGACATAGGAGAATGTGGTGCATTGGATGGAGGATTTTGAGGATCTTCATATGGAGTCATGTTAGGGACATTAGTTGTGAAGAGAGGACAAGGCTGTGTTGTCACAGGTGGAGGATTATGGACATGCTTAGGTTCATATAGGGGATATTGGGTTTCATCAAATAGGATGTGTCTGGTAATAATAATTTTCTTGCTTGGCAAGAGCACTTTGTAACCCTTGTGTGTAGGGCTGTAGCCAATGAACACAGAGGGTAAACTCCTAGGTTGGAGCTTATGTTGATTGTAAGGTCTCAAGAGAGGGTAACATAGGCATCCAAAACTTCTGAGGGAAGTAATGTCTGGTGATTGGTGATGAAGAGCTTGAAAAGGAGATATGTTGGTTAAGGATTTGTTAGGAGTTCTATTAATGAGATAGAAGGCACTAGAGAAAGCTTCACCCCAGTATTTCAGAGGCAAGTTTGATTGGTAAATTAAGGAGAGGCCAACTTGAACTAAGTGCCTATGTTTTCTTTCAGCTAAACCGTTTTGCTGTGGGGTGTGAGGACAAGACACCCTAGAAAGAATACCCATATCAGAAAACAAAGATGTCAAAGCCTGGAATTCACCACCACCATCACACTGAAATGTTTTAATGGATGCATTAAACTGGTTTTTAATTAAGGCTGCATAATGGATAAAAGCCTTGTGAGTGTCTGATTTTGCTTTGAGTAAATAAATCCATGTAAACTTAGTGCTATGAACAATGAAACTACATAATATTTGAAGCCCCTATGTGAGGTTATTGGTGCAGGACCCCACAAATCAGAGTGTACAAGATCAAAAGGTGCATATGAATCATGATCTGAAATAGGAAAAGACAATTTATGAAACTTGGATTGCATACACACATCACAAAGAAGAGGTCTTTTATTTTCAAGAAATTGAATGCTGCTATTGTTCAAGGCAGCTTTGACAATATCATAAGAAGGGTGGCCTAGCCTCTTGTGCCAAACATCAAGATCAAAAACATGTTTTGTACTGGCCAAATTACAACTGAAATCTGAAACTGAGGGTAAAACAGAAAAGGAAGGTTGGTCTTGTGCTGTAGTGAGCTTGAAGCAGTAAAGCCCATCTTTAAGTGTTCCTTGAAGAAGAGGAGCACCAGTCTTGAGGTCCTTCACAAAACATAAGGTGGGGTGAAACTCAAAAAGAACACTATTATCATGTGCAAATTTGGAGACACTAAGAAGATTTTTAGTTATCTCTGGGACATGCATGAGATTTTTTAAAAGAAAGGCTGGGGACTGAGCTTGTACTGGGCATCTTAACATAGTATTACCAACACGAGAAATTGCCATACCTGTCCCATTTGCTGCCATGACTTTTTCACTGCCCTAGTAATCACTGGCAAGATTCAAGTTACCAAGATCATTTGTGAGATGGTGTTGCACCTGAGTCTGGGAACCAGTAGAGGTCTTGGTTGGTGTTGTCATTAGAAGAACCAACATTGGCAACATTAGCTGAGAGATTTCCAGTGTTTGTGGATGATGCTCCATCATTACCATTTTGCTTTCTTGCCACAAAAGATGAGTCAAACCTGAAATAGCATTCTTTGGCAGTATGATTATTGTAGTTGCAGATTTGGCATCTAGCACGATTTTGTCCATTGAAGTTTCTTCCTCCACGACCTCCAAATGAGCCAGATCTGCCACCTCCTCGGCCTCTAGCATTGAAGAACTGATTCCCAGATCTCCCTCTGGTGGCATTAAAGCCTCTTCCTCTAGGCTGAAAATGAGTGGCTAGGTAAGCAGCTAAAAAGGAAGGATCTGAACTGTTATTTCCCTCAAAGCTATCAAGCCTGCTCTCAAAACTCAGTAGGACAAAATATGCTTCCATCATTGTGCACTTCTCTGTTCTGGAAGTCAGATTGACCACCACTGGGTTATACTCTTGGCCAAGACCTGATAAAAGGTGCAAAATTTGATCATCTTCTTCAATTCTCTGTCCAGCTGCAGCCAACATGTCAATGATACTCTTGATTTTGTTGAAGTACTCCCGGATCTTGAGATTCCCTTTCTTTAGGGTCTGTAGTTCAAGCTTGAGCTGCATCTGCCTAGCCAAGCTATGGCTAGCAAAGCCCTTTTTCAGACAGTTCCATATCTCTGTGGCAGTGTTAAGGCCAACGGTGGTGACCAATATGTTCTCTGAGAGAGATGATAGCAACCAAGAGGCAACTAACTGGTCTTGTTTAACCCAATGAAGGTAAGATTTGTTGACTATTGTTTCTCCTGTGTTTCGATCTTGAGCAAGTTTGTCAGGAGCTCGAGTGTCACCAGTGAGATAGCCCAGCAAGTCATATCTACGAACAGTAGTGAGGATTTGTTGCTCCCACACAAGAAAGTTGTTTTCATTGAGTTTGGTTGTGATTAGCTGGTTTTGTAGTTGAACAATCGGGTCCAGTGGTGATGGAGCAGTTAAAGCTATGATTTAAAGGGAAAAAAAAGAGGTAGGTCAGGGACCTAGCTCTGATGCCATGATAGAAAAGGTAAAAGATAACATGGAAGCAATGAATGAAGCAAGGTAAAGATCAAACATTTTCGTGCATGAAATTCTTTCAACTTTCGAGATCTCAGTTTTTGTTTCACATGTTTCCTCTCTCAGCATTCAATGCGGCTACTACTCTCAACTATTGTTCCTATTTATATAAAGGCTATGCACAACTAGGTATAGGATAATGGGACACGTGGGACTCCCTAGGCCATACATTCTCCCTAACCTTAAACCTAGGGTTACAGTATTGTGGGGCAGCTCGATGAAAGCTTTCATGTACTGTTCTTTCTTCATGCATGAGAGTCTTGCTACGTTGGCAGTCAACCTCCACGTGCTCACTGACCTGGCAAGGCTTTGTTGCATCCTTAACAATCAGTAGGCGCCACTCAACAGATTTTGCCCCATTTATGAGTCACCATGTACGAGTTGTTCCATCTTTCATCTACATGTGTTCTTGAGAGACTATCTCAATAAGGTGAAGGCTTGTTGCGATCTTCTCTCAGCAGCTTGTCAGATGGTCGATGACATGGAGCACATGATGAACATACTCTCAGGAGTAGGGCCAGAGCACAACTCTGTGCTTGTGATGCTAACCTCCAAGATCGACCATTTTAGCCTTAATGAAGCACATTCCATGCTCCCTAGTTTTGAGAGCGGACTTGAGAATCTGGAAGGAGCCCTAACAAGATCAGAATCAAAGCATAGAGAGCGTATGAAGAAGACGAAAAGAGAGAGAAAATATTATTAATGAGAATGTAAAGTTAAAGTTATTGTACATTGGAGAGCTATTTATATGGAAGGGATTTTAACCCTAATAATACAAAAGTGCTATTCCTAATACAAAAGTGCTATTCCTATTAATAATAAAAGATGATAAACTATTACATAATATTTAGTACCCCCCTC
>CACSLK010035018.1:3247932-3264910 GCA_902706635.1 Striga hermonthica
TGGTACCCACGTTCTCCTCCATTTAATTTACACGGGTCGATACAGAGCCCAACGTGATCTCTGATACCACTTGTTGGGCTCAGATGCACAAATGCGGAAGATGTAAATTAAAATACTAACGTGAAATGGTGAACAATAATCCCAATCCCAGCAACTCAAGAATGACAAAAGAAAAACTCTTGCAATAACACCGGAATAATTCTTTTCTGATGTGGAAGTTCAGATTAAACTGCGACCACAGAGCATACTAAGAATATCCCAAATAAATAAAATATGCAAGAAATAAGACACTAAGATTTAACGTGGAAAACCTCCAAATAGAGGAAAAAACCACGGGACAACCTCCGAACAATTCCACTATATTTTCAAGATAATTACAATATCTTTTCACACTCCCCTACACTAGAAATGTAACATATAGTGACCCAGTGAGAACCCCACTCCTAAACAAGAAGTAATAGAGTTGATACCCAACCCGGTGTATTTTTCCCACACCCACAGGATTTACTCAAACACTCTATTTTTATCTCACTGAAAAATAACACTCCAGAAAATTTCCTTTCTGATCTTTTTCTTTCTCGCTTCTTGGTGCCTATTCTTCAGAAGAACACCTCCCTATTTATAGGAGAGAAAGTACCATGTGAACAGATGCAAAATAATTGCTCCAGCTCTTTCTTTGCTCTTTCAGTTCAATAATTATGTGCAGCACCGAAATTTGATTCCTTTTCTTTTGTTTTCTTGTGCTTATTGCTCAACTACTACAAATTTTTATTTCTTTGTTTTGTTTGTTTGTGACAACCACTTTGGCTGTATATGACAATTTGGATAATTTATTCATGTCAGCTAGTTATCGGCGACCGACAGTTGCACCTGCCGATCGCCTAGTACCGAGCGTGAAAAACAACAAAACAATATACAACACCATTCATGACATCAGTAGGCGCCACTCAACAGATTTTGCTCCGTTTATGAGTCACCATGTACGAGTTCTTCCATCTTTCATCTACATGTGTTCTATGAGTAATGACCCTAGTTTATAGTCTTATCTGGTCCCACAAATTGTTGCTTTCTCCATAGATCCATTGGCTTGTATATATAGATATTTGCTCTTGTTTTCTTGAGGCCGTCTGCAAGAAGGGTGGAAGTGGAATACGAAGAACCAAAGAAGAGGAAAGAGGGCGAGCAGATATGCACAAATTTGCCTTTTCCAAAATGCTAGTAGTAATTAAGCACAATGTTTAATTAATATTTTGTTGCAAACTATTCTAGTAGGTTTCAAGTCTTAATGGGCCTAGAAATTCTCAATCATTATTACAACTGTTAAGGTAATGGCATTTGTAGTATACTATAATTAATATTAAATGTATTTTAACTTAATGGATTTAAACAATTTTATTACTATTTTATGGAAATAATATATTTGTATTATATTAACTAGTATAGTACCCGTGCGCAGCAGCACGGCAGTGTTATTTCCTCAAACCTTTTTTTTTAAAACTTTATTTTAATATTTTTTTTTATAATTTAAATATTTTATTTATAATAGAAAGAGGATAGAGGAATACAAAATATAAACAAAAATCATATATTACTAAACACTTCTCTATACACAACATTATTGGTTTGATTTTCTTTCAAACCTTCTTCTCCACAAATTAAAATTTTCAGACCTTTTCTGTTAGTAACACGGGAGACAACGACATATAACTGGCCGTAACTAAAAACTGGTTTCTTCAAGAATAAGCCAACATGCGATATTGATTGACCTTGACTCTTGTTTATAGTCATTGCGTACGAAACCATAATGGAGAAGTGTCTTCTTTGAAATTTGAATGGTACTCTAACATCAGAAGGAGTTATTGTCATCCGAGGTATCAAAATTTTATCACATGCATGATCGCCAGTAAGAATTTTACACTCGAGAACATGATTGGAGAGTTTAGTCACAACCAATCGTGTACCATTGCAGAGTCCCATTGAGTGATCCATATTCCGCTACAACATAACGGGAGTTCCGACCTTCAAATTCAATTCATGGTTCGGCGTTCCAGAACACTTGATAGTGTTCAAGAACTCAGAAGTATGGAGTTGTGCCACAAAGTCGGTATTGGAGTCGGATTTACACGTACTGTATGAACTTAAATACGTGCGACCCTCAGTCAAATTTAACGACGACATGTATTCATTAATAGATTCTACGATATTGAATGTTGGCGCAAGTATAGCTCTATCCTTCAAGTAACTTGGATCGTCGGTTGCATTCTTAAACATCGGAAATGTGCTTTCAACAATTTTTGCAACTGGATCATCGGATGGCTCTAGTAATAGATCATTTGGTATGTCTATCGGAGAACATCCATCATTTTTACCCCTCAATGTTCCATCTCCAATGCTCGCTATCCAATCAGCAAAAGCGGAAAACTCGTCATGTTCATTCGAATCTCCAATGCTCTGAAGACGCATATTCGTTGTAAGCCTAAGCACAGTACATTCTCCCTAAATGCTAGAAGAGTTAATAGCAGCATTAACAATCTCCTGACGACTACCCTTTGGAACTACCGGAAGGATTTGTAGAAAGTCTCCATCAAACACAACAGTCTTGCCTCCGAACGGTTTATGATGATTTGTCGGGTCGAGGGCTCCCATTACTGTTTAAAAGATGCTTGAACAGCTTCAAAACAATGTTTATGCATCATTGGGACCTCATCCCATATGATCAATGAAGAGCGAATAATCAACTCAGCAAGGGGGCTCGCCTGATTGATCTCACACGATGAATTTTCATGCATAGAAATATGAATGCAAAATCGAGAATATTGTGCAGTTCGTCCGCCCGACAATAGGAAAGATGTTATTCCACTTGATGCAACACAAAGCACAATTCGACCATGCAATCTTAGCCAAGCAGCTAAAGTCCTCCACAAGTATGTCTTTCCAGTTCCACCATAACCATACACAAAAAACACGCCGCCCCTGTCGGAATGAACATATGTCATTATTTTGGAATAAACACCCTTCTGTTCATCGGTCATATGTGTCAGCAATGCATCATGCTCAATAGCTAGAGCCTTACGGTCATAATTAAGTTCATCCAAAACCAGACTGTTCGCACTTGAATTAATACTACCCATATCTGAAAAAGGCATAGTAGAATAGTCTTTTATCCCAAACCCAACCTAACTCAACCCAACATAATATTTATTTATATATTTATTAAATATTATCTACAATAATTGTTTTGATATTGTTTTAGTTGTGATATGATAAAATAAAAGATATGATAAAATTGATAAGTTACGGTTAAGAAAAAAGAGTGAAAAGATAGAAATTGCAATTATGTTCCAAAATATATCAAGAGTGGTCTCTATTATAGAGAATGAAAAATAAAGTTTTATTTATTTTTTCATATAAATTAATATCAATAATTTGAGTTACAATTATCTTATTATAGAAAAATTTTATAGACCAATAAGAATGGGACACTTGCCCCATTTCACTCACCTCATTTCTCTCTCCCTCCTTGTGGCTAGGTTGCGATCTAGGGTCACAGTTTGACCTGAGTCGCGGATTTTACTATTTTTTTATTATTTTTTAGTTGTGACCTAATAAAGATAATATAATATTTATTTTATTTTTATTTATTTATTTAATAAATATTATCTACAATACATTGTTTGGTACTGTTTTATCTACAACCTAACCCAACATAATAATTTTAATTGTGTTCCAAAACATATCAAGAGTGGTCTCTATTTATAGAGTATGAAAAAATACGAATTTTGGCATTTTTTATTTTATTTTTTAAAATAAAATAATATCAATAATTTGAGTTATACTTATCTTATCATATAAAATTTATAGTGGACCAATGAAAATAGGACAAGTGTCCCATTCCTAATGTATGAAAGTTAGATAATATGGAATCTCCAACAAATCTTCATGTAATCTTTTTATTAGATTTTTTAATTTATTTATTTTTTCAAAATTTTCCAAATTGGTTGGATGGCGCTCGAATTTTAATTTTTAGCCCAAAATCTTTCTCATTTTATTCACTTTGGGCGAGAATTGACTTCTTTTTTTTGCTGATTTGTTTTCATCTTTTTTCAAATAAATATCATTCCCTCTTTATATATTAATAGATTGTAAAATATTTTATAATATCTCATTTATGTTTAATTTCATAGTCTTTAAGCATCATGAATATTTATAAACTATTTATGAATATGTAGTAAGTATTTTAATATCTTAAATTGTCTAATTAGTTATGTTTTTATTTTCAAAATTTAATATATATATATAATATTATATATATTTTCAAAAAATTAATATATTAAATACCGGTCTAACCACTGGTCCGACCAGTAAACCATTGAACCAGTAGCTCGACCGATTCGATGAACGGTCCGATTCTGAGAACCTTGGCAAGAACTCCTTCAATGGATAAAGGGGTGGTTTTGATTCTCAGGCTTCAAGAAGAAGATAATGCCCTGGAAGATGAGGTAGATCAAGTGACATAAGCGGAAATTTCGAAGGAAGAGTAGGTGTAAGGCCAAGGTGCCAAATATGCCACTACTCAAATCACACTGTAGAGAAGTGCTACTATAGGAGAAACCCGAGCTTCATCCCACCCAACCAAGGTCAAAACACCATGAATCCCTCAGTGAATATACTAGATGCTTCAAGAAGTGAGGAGAATTCAAACTTGAGCTAGCATCCAGAATTGGGGCAACAAATCTGTTGGGATCTATGAGGATCTCGTTATGTACAAATCAGGAATTCAATAGAAAACGTAATCCTATGCGCAACGGATCTAAAGGTTTGATGTAGAAAACTTATGGCATAAAATTTATGGCGATCTGGCTTATTTTCAAAGGGATGACCGGGATGTGCACACGAACTGGATTGGATCAGGAACGGAACGTCAGGCTCGCAATCTAATCGTGTCATGTAGAGTCCGGGGCTGGCCGATTCGCAGAGCTACCCGTGTCGCGGATCGGGGCACCAGTCGTGTCGACGCGTCGCGGTGTCGGGCCTGGCGCGTGCGGCGATTGTGCACGGCGGTGCTCCGATTAGATTGCGGCGTCGGGTTGGCAGATCTCGGCCTTCGGGTCGTGGTCCGTCAACTTCGTGTAGATGATCAGGTCTCGAACACCTATAGATCTTCTACTGTATATCTCAAACACCCTCTTCAACTTGTACTGGTGGAACAACAAGAAGAAGATAAAGCTCAAATGAGAACTGAGAGAGAGAGAGAGAGGGGAGGGGGCGGCCGATTGGGACGTGTAATTGTGATGTTCTCTTCTCTTCTCATTAGCTTAATGATGTATATATAGAGCTACAGTAGGGACCCTTAGGAGATTAGGAATAGGGCTTCTTAATTAATTCGACTTACTGTGGGACAAACCCACTACTCTAATTAATTAAATAATGTTAATGGGCCACCAACATAATACTATTGTACTCCTTTTTCTTACCCCCAATTTATAATTTAGACTCCAATAATAATTACTCGAATTGCCTTCCCATGTTTAAGATATTTTTTTTTTCCCGAAACGATAGGAGTATTATAGATCAAAACGCACAAATGTGCAAATTACAACTGGAAGCCACAACCACAAGCTGAATAAACTGAGAGGACTGGTCCAGAGACCGCCTAAATCCGACACTAGCAACGCTAGAAACCCAAAACAAGACACAAACAAAAACTACCAAAATAACGACGAAGCTCCCAACAGGAGAATCAACTAGCTCCCAACAGGAGAATCAACAGAGGCCAAGGGCCCAAACCAAAAAACACGAAACCTAAAAAAATGACCCAACCAAACACAAACAAGAACAAAAACAAAAAGTACAAGAAACAAACGCAAACAAAACAAAATAAGAAACGAGAGCCCTTCCCACGGCGAGAACTACACCGAGCACAACAATGGAAAAATCACGGCCCAGGATCTCGACCCAAAAACTGCAAATGCCTAACTGTGTCGATTACCGACGAGCCCAACTCTCTTCCAGAGGAAAGACCCCGCTGCACCTGGAGACAAACACACACAACCAATCCCGCTGCAACTAATCGACACCGATGGCCTGAGCCACGAGCATAGCATCCCAGCCCTTCGATTTCCATCGTCCGCAGCTTCGATGCCCTGCACCAGGACCAAGAAGAAAAGAATTGGTCGGAGTGCCGACTCCATCCCAAACCCTAGAAAGGATAATTGAGGTCGCAACCCCCTCAAAGAGAGCGTCGGAGGACCGCCGATGCGGAGATACCGGAGGAGAATCGGCCACCCGCCACTCACTCCCAGCACCAGAGGCGGAAACTGGAAAACGGGCGCAGCCATCTCCCCGGCGAAAAAGCCCTCCTCCTTGCGACGCGACTCTCCGAACCGGGCCGCGAGGCCCAGTAGAGCTACCACCGTGCGCTCGCCGAGCTCCTACCAGGGAAGGCGACGAGAAATTAACGACGGGAGACCTAGGTATTAGGGAATTTGGAGGTAGGCGACCTAGGTTTACTTTTGTAATGTTTAAGATATAATATCCATTAATTAATTCGATTACTGAAAATTAGGAATAAATTAATTTATTATTATTTCACCGAAGCTAGCGCTCGTTTATCACATTATTACTATGCCGGAATTTAATTCACCTGCAGGGTTTAGCATAATAATCCTTCATGAACTCACTCCGGGGACGTCATCAAACTAAACGTACATGGTGACCGTAAATATCCTAACAACACATCATACGTGTAACAATATTACCCAAGAGGGTCTATTGGTCCAGTTCATTAAACCTCACCCATGTGAATCAAAGTAATATATACTACACATATATGTTTGTTTATAAATATCTTACGAGTTAAGAGCACGCAGTAATTAACCGAGGCCTAGTTCGTTTACAACGATCAGTATAAAATGAACTGCTCCTCTCTGGGATCCTGTTCAATACATAAATGTACTAGTGCAACTAATCAGTCAAAATAAATTGTACAGTTGACACTACAACCGTTTTGATTGGGTGTTCATGTCCATCTAGGTTGTGAACCATTAATTCTTGTTTCGCGAGTAACTGATAGTATGATCTTCGGTTCGCCCGATGACGACCCACACTATCTAATGCAAAACAACAGAACATAGAACTTGTTTAATCTAACACGTTTCTCATTCATAAAGGATAAAAGTGTAATATCATCCAAACCCAAGCTTTCAGTATATAACACTAACAAAATCGTGTAACATATTAGCTCTCTAACCTCATATGATCAAGTAAATGTGTTCGCCTATATTTTTAAAGCTCGACCGCAAGTGTACGGCTTCGCTCGTAGTATGTGGCAAGCAAGGTCGTATCCCAAGAGACCAAATAATTAATATATCAAGTATTAGATTATGATAATGTCAACTTTATTTAGACGATCGTAATTGGATGAATTAGCTAAACTAAGAGAATAAATCAAGAGAATAAAGCAAAAATAAAGAACTAGCTAGAAAAACACGTGAGAAAATGTATGGAAACGATAGATTCTAAGACGTTGGGTTCAATTAATAGTTAGGATTCCTTCAAAAATATCACAACTAAATGTTTTCTTTATCTACCCTATAAGACGATCACACAGTTAGCTTATCGTCCCTCTCGAGATCGATAAAACCGTAGATTAAATCACATATATTAGCGTCTTTACTCAACACATGCAATTCAACTCCAAAAAGATTAAAAGTCCCAAAATCCTCACAACTATCTACTAATCTCTCGATTCAAGCAAATAAATTTGTGTCAAATATTACAGACCTAATATTGAACTCATCTCTCGAATTATGAACAATATCATCAAACATGTAAAAGCAGTGGCCAATTGCAATTCATGAAATAAGAACAAAATATTTGAATAGGGTTCAAAAGAAAACAATCAACTATGATAAATCATCCAAAAATCTCAAACTATTAATCTACTACCATGTCTTAGAATCAAAAAAATTTATCTACTCATGTTTGAATTCAAATACATAGACATATTAGAAATCATCATGAGAAAAATAAGTTCAAAAGAGAGAAAGAAAAGCTAGAAATCTTGTGGTTGATCTTCTCTTCTTCTCAATTGCTTATTTTCTGTGTTTCAAGCCCTTCTCCTTGTGTTCTCTACGTTCTCCCTTTCAAAATAAGATCAATATGCCTTTTTATATGTCCAAACCCTTCTCCTTATCCAAAAAGGCAAACTTTAAAAATCTGTCTGCGCGCGCGACACGGCCACTCTGCCCGTGTCATCATCCGTTCGCAGCCCGTGTCACCTCTAAGGCTTCGAAATCCCCCCATTAGGTGACACCGCCACCTGACACGGGCATGATGCCCGTGTCACAAATCTGCACTCTACTTTTTGCATATTTCACTCGTTTCTTCCATTTTTTTTTCATTCTTGTATCAATCTTTCATCATCCCGGGGTTCTTAGGTACCCACCATGCGCCTCCAATAGCCAAAAGCTCTACAAATATGTAGAAAATATCTACAAAACAAGCACGCGTAATACCTTTCCAACAAGATATAAAATTAAAGCACAATAATGCAATTTATACACCAATAATGCAATGAATTAGCTCTAGATACTATATGAATATGGTGTAAAATCACACATGAACAAACCCCCAAACTTAAACCATTGATAGTCCGAATCAATGCATCTCATTCTCTCAACACACAAAGAAAAACAATCACAACTCTCAAAGTCGATCATACACATCATCAATAGTCATCAGGCAAATAACAAACTAAATTTCGAAATCTTTAAACAAAAAGAATGCTTCATCAAGATCATGGTCAATACTTCAATCCACAAATACCTCACCGGATAAGTGTATACTCTCACTCTCGAAAGTGTATAGGAAAATAATCGCTCAAATCAATTCAATGTCAAAGAATTACCATAAGCTTGCAAATCGTCTACTATCTCCACCACTTATTGTGCATGCAATTTATGAATCAAAAAGGACTTTTTATTTGGTTGCAATGTAGGCTCTTTGGTTAGGGTAGGAAAAATATGGACAAAGTGACGAACACTTGAGCATCTAGAACTACAAAACATGAACCCCAACAATTCATCTCCTTATTAACATAATCCATCCACTACCCAAATTCAATCAATTATCTCAATCCATAAGAGAATAAAGATCAAACAAAAAACCAAAAATCGCCTTTATTCGAACTAAGGCAAACTATATACAAAATAATTTTTTTCTCTTTTTTTTTTTCATTTTTTTTCTTCTTTTTTTTCTTTTTTTTTTTTGATTGGCCTCATTCAATGGCCTTATTCAAATTCCCAAAGAACATTTTCATCTCAAAACATCCCTTTATTTTCACCACCACAACACACTCATCCCTTCACATAATATAATCCTAAATGCTCAAGTAGGGACAAGGGAAAATAAAGATAATAGCTTAATGTGTGGCAATCAATAAAATAGGCAAAAGCTCAAAAGGGTTGACTAGGGAATAAAAACATTACTTGGTAAGCTAAAAGTCAAAAGGGCTAAAACAAAAAAATATGCCTTAAATCATTTTCACAAAAAGCACACACCATGTAGTCTCAATATAGATACCAATGCAAGTTCTAGAATTCAACGACAATGAACGATACACTCAATCAACAAAGTATAAGGCTCAAAATCTCACAAGTGATCATATGTTCATGAATTAAAAGCATCAACCAATCATTCAAATTCACAATTCAGTTCATCATCAAATTCCATTACCTAGTACATCATGCCCGAATTCCATATCCAATATGCATAACAAACTTATCAAGGTGAATCCAAGTTGACCAACTACAACTACTCAAATCCTACAAAAGCAATAAACGTGCTAAAGCAATAAACCTAACATGCAACTATATGATATGCAAGATAATGCAAGATATCTTGTTATCTTCTCTCTAAATTTCTCTCATCAAAATATCACATCTCCCCCCAAACTTGAATGAAATTATATGAAGCACATAAGGGAAGAATAGAATTTCAATAAAAGTAAAATAGAGAAGACTCACAAAACATCATTGGAAAGATGACAATTCTTGGTATAGATCTCAAAGCATATTCTTCGTCATGTAAATCTCTCCAAGTAATGTTCTGCAAGGAAGAAAAACAAAATATCAAACAAACAAAAAATAAAACTAACTAAAAACATAAAAAAAATAAAGCAGTAAACATTGGGTTGCCTCCCAACAAGCGCTAAGTTTAACGTCTTCAGCCAGACGAGAATGTCTATTAGGGAACTCTAAATAAGGACTTTGATGATCTTCTCATCCTTTTAAGTTTGACTTTCTCCCAGTAAGGACTCAATCCATAAGAGAGCATCATGGTCCCGTCATAATCACCAAGTTTACCATCACAATATCTCTCAAATTTCAGGATGAAGATTTCAACCTCTTCATCATATGGAATGACAAATTCAATTTTTAAACATTCAGAATTAAAGAATTCTTCTTGAACCACCCTTTCAGTGAGAATAACTTTTTGGGGATATTTCAAAGATGACATCCTTCTCTTCTTCATGTTCTTCGACAACGATAGAAATTTCTGGCGCATATCTAACGACAAAAAGCATGGAGGAATGTAATCGAGCTCTTCTTTCGATATAGGAGGTAAACCAGAGAAAGGACAATTCCCAGGTGTGTGTGGCAACATCAAACCACATTCATCACACCCAATGCCACTTTCCTCGAGTTCTCTCCTACGACGCTTCGACTCCAACTCAACCTGTTTAAGTTCTTCCAACTGATAGAACAAACGCTCCTCAAACCACTTTTTATCTTCTTCAGAGTATTTGGGATCATTGCGCCAGTCATAGTCTATCGCATCCTCATCCATCATAAAAAACAAAAAAATATTAGCAAGAAACACAAAAAATATCTAAATTAAAACCAACACTATCTATCATAATATTGATATAAATAATTATATTGGTCCCCGGCAACGGCGCCAAAAACTTGTTCGCCTATATTTTTAAAGCTCGGCCACAAGTGTACGGCTTCGCTCGTAGTATGTGGCAAGCAAGGTCGTATCCCAAGAGACCAAATAATTAATATATCAAGTATTAGATTATGATAATGTCAACTTTATTTAGACGATCGTAATTGGATGAATTAGCTAAACTAAGAGAATAAATCAAAAATAAAGAACTAGCTAGAAAAACATGTGAGAAAATGTATGGAAAGGATAGATTCTAAGACGTTGGGCTCAATTAATAGTTAGGATTCCTTCAAAAATATCACAACTAAATGTTTTCTTTATCTACCCTATAAGACGATCACACACTTAGCTTATCGTCCCTCTCGAGATCGATAAAACCGTAGATTAAATCACATATATTAGCGTCTCCACTCAACACATGCAATTCAACTCCAAAAAGATTAAAAGACCCAAAATCCTCACAACTATCTACTAATCTCTCGATTCAAGCAAATAAATTTGTGTCAAATATTACAGACCTAATATTGAACTCATCTCTCGAATTATGAACAATATCATCAAACATGTAAAAGCAGTGGCCAATTGCAATTCATGAAATAAGAACAAAATATTTGAATAGGGTTTAAAAGAAAACAATCAACTATGATAAATCATCCAAAAATCCCAAATTAATCTACTACCATGTCTTAGAATCAAAGAAATTTATCTACTCATGTTTGAATTCAAATACATAGACATATTAGAAATCATCATGAGAAAAATAAGTTTAAAAGAGAGAAAGAAAAACTAGAAATCTTGTGGTTGATCTTCTCTTCTTCTCAATTGCTTCTCTTCTGTGTTTCAAGCCCTTCTCCTTGTGTTCTCTACGTTCTCCCCTTCAAAATAAGATCAATATGCCTTTTTATATGTCCAAAACCCTTCTCCTTATCCAAAAAGGCAAGCTTTAAAAATCTGTCTGCGCGCGCGACACGGCCACTCTGCCCGTGTCATCGTCCGTGTCGCAGCCCGTGTCAGCTCTAAGGCTTCGAAATCCCCCAGTTAGGTGACACGGCCACCTGACACGGGCATGATGCCCGTGTCACTTCCCGTGTCACAAATCTGCACTCTACTTTTTGCATGTTTCACTCGTTTCTTCCATTTTTTTCATTCGTGTATCAATCTTTCATCATCCCGGGGTTCTTAGGTACCCACCATGCGCCTCCAATAGCCAAAAGTTCTACAAATATGTAGAAAATATCTACAAAACAAGCACGTGTAATACCTTTCCAACAAGATATAAAATTAAAGCACAATAATGCAATTTATACACAAAAAATGTAATGAATTAGCTCTAGATACTATATGAATATGGTGTAAAATCACACATGAACAAAATGAGAGGGTCCAGGTTGGCATTAATGGAGCATGTTTGTCCATATCTCATCTTGGTGATTCAATAGTTAATTGCCCCAGTGATCCTAAATGTACCCTTGTTCTTAAAACTCTTTTACATGTGCCTGAAATAACCAAAAACATCATTAGTCTGGCTTTATTTTTCAATGACAACTCTGAACTTTTTGAATTTCACCCAACATTTTGTTTCGTGAATGCCAAGCCACAAGAAGAACGCTTCTCAAAGGAACTCTTAAAAATGGTCTTTATTGCTTCCATTTTCTGAGGTCAATGATACCCATGGACAGAGAGACTCCCACCAAGAACCCCAAAATTTTCCCTTCTAATGCTTTTTTTTTGTCAATTGGGAACGAGAATAAATCTACCCTAGTGGATTGGCCCAATAGACTAGGACATCCCTCATTTGAGATTGTAAAAAAAGTGCTTAAAGAATTTAATGTTGATTTCATTAATGAGAAAGAGACTCTTTCAGCTTGTATGAAGTCTAAGTTTCATAAACTTCCTTTTGTCGTTTCAACTAAAGATGATCTTAAGCATTTTGAGTCTTTGACATGGTACATTCTGATTTATGGGGACCCTATCTTATTACACCATGTCATGGCTATCACTATTATGTTTCACTCATTGACCATGCAACCAGATACAATTGGATTTACCTACTTTAACAGAAATCTAATATTTTAGAGGCATTTCAACGTCTAAAAAATCTAATAGAGACTCAATTTGATAAAATAATTAAAGTACTTCAAAGTGGTGGAAGGGGTGAGTTCCTATCTCTAAACAGTTTGTTGTCTCACAGTGGGATTGTTTATAGAATGTCTTTCCCCTATATACCTGAACAGAAATGTCTTGTAGAAAGAAGATGTAATAAACAAATTTATTTGGAATTAAATCGAAAATCCCGAGTCGTATCTTAAGTCAAAATCAAGACAGAAAAAAGAAAATTCTTTAAGTTAAAAGGAAGTTTGAATTTATATTATTTCATATTTATCTAGTATGTTTAATTATAGACTAAGTTAAATTTATTTATTTATTAGTAGAAAATCAGAAGAGATGATTTCTTGCCATGCATAGCACATTGAAGATCTGCAGATCACCATACTTGCCTTTAATTAAGATAAAGACACGTAGATGCACGAACCATTTGAAGGCAAGCTTGCGGACGATGCAAGCAATCTTACCATATGTGCAATGAAGCAAGATTACAACCGATTGACTGATTGAAAGATATTAAGAAAGGTGGCTGGCAGATTGAACTTACCTTATGGAGCACCGTGTATAGAGCATTGAACAGTCACTTTTTTTCTTACAGCTTTTGATTATTTTTTAGTGAGTGTGCAAGTTGTGCGAGAAACTGAAAAACTGAGTTTTTATTATCTTAGTTTATTTTCATTGAGTACTCCAATAAGAGAACTCGTACTCAAATTAGAGAATCCGTTATCTGATTTGAGTGTGAGATTTTTTATCTAATCTTTGAGGTTTTTGTGATGAACACCTTTTTACTTCACGAGGATTCGTGTTGTAAAAGTCCATGAGGAGTGGCCATAAAAGTAATTGGGTGAAGTAATTACAGTATAGGTTAGGAAGAAGGAGTCTTCATTGTAAATCATAGTAGTAATAGGCCAAACAGGTACTTTAGTGAAAGATTTCCGAAAGGAGAGTGGGATACTCTCCTAAAGGTTCAATTATTGTTTAAACTGCTTTCGCATTTAAGTGAACGTTAACTGTTTACTTTATACTCCCAAACTTTTAATTAGTACTAGAGCGGGTTTTAGTTAGTTTATTCGAAGATTTTGTGGATCTTTATATGGGTTACCATTAATCTTGATAGCTTATCTATGTCAAGACCACCACAACCACATGGCTTGAATTACTCTTACATAAAATCGATGATGACCATCTTCCTGAGTACTTGGTAAAGGTTCTTGGGAAAGAGTAGAAAACGGGTGGACACATCCACTTACGAGAAAATCCCCCGGCAATGGGATTCAGACTCAGATTGAAGAAGTATTTAAACCAAGGGATGTGTAGATCAATCTCAAAAGGATGTAGAAAGCGGCAAGTTTCCAAGCCTTCTACACAATTCTGATGGTCGTTGATGAAACACGACACAAGATGATAGTTCAATGCACGATAGCTATATATGCATGGCGTATATTAGAACGTTGGTTCAAAGGATCCAAATATGTAAAATCTTCAAACCTTCAGTGTGTGATGTTGGCCTTTGATGATATCAAGATGAAGGAGGATGAAACCATTGATTTGTACTACTCAAGAGTCAATGATCTAGTGAATCAGAGTGCGATGCTTCGAGAAGATATTTTTGAAGCACGTCAAGTTCAAAAGATCATGAGGACACTTTCAACAAGATTTCGTGAGGAGATCATGACTCTTGAAAGCTTTCAAAGAGTCAAACCACTTGATCTGGATGGCCTTCGTGGTGATCGCAGAATGTTCAAGATCAACATCAATTATGATAAAGTTAAAAATAAAGATTTATAATTAAAGGTCGATGTTACATCGTATGCAGAATACAGTGACGGGGAACTAGAGGAAGATACTAAATTCGAAGAACCGTTTGCCTTGATTATCAGGAATTATCACAAAATGAGACAAAAATTGTACAAAAACAAGTTTGATGGAAAGAAATCCAATAACACCAACAACTCCAATAAGAGTTCCTCTCAAGACAAGCAAACCAACATTTCTTCCTCAAAATCTGAAAGTCAATGGTTGAAGAAGAATAAGTCCTTCAAGGCAATGTGCGATAACTCAGAGGAGGAAGAAACTGAGGAACCAACATTTCACCCCAACAACATGACACTTCATTCATGAGACAAATTTCTTTGTCTTTCTTGAATCATTAATCCATCAGAATATGATGAAGGTAAGAACTATTCTCAAACTCGTGATTGTGAGTCTGATGAATCATGTGATGATTGAGATCTGAGCACATGTTTTAATCCGGTGCACTTGCTAGCCATGGAGAAATGTTAGCAGACTACAACTGTGATGAAGAACCTTCACAACCAGACCAAAACTCACAAGACTCAAGTGCATCAAAATGACTCAAACGAAGAATGGAAGACCTCAATTGTTCACTAAATAGTCAACTATCTTCTTCATTCTCTTATCAAAAGGAAGATGAGCTTGATGCAACAAAAGCTCTAAATTCAATCATTGAGAATGCCTTGAAAGTCCTGAAACAACAGGTATTGAAAAACATCAAGTTATTGACTCTCAGAGAACATATGTTATATCATATTTTAAATGTTTTTAATATTTTAAATATATATGTTTTTATGTTCTTTTATACAAGATAATTTTATATTGTTTACACAAACTGATATACATAAATTATATTATATGTTAACCTCAAATTATTAATTTATAATTATTATTTAATATTATTTATTTATATTTTTTTATTTATAATTAACATTTGATATTATTTACTTTTGCATCACCAGTACCAAAAAAAAGGGTGGAAAAAAATATTGCATTCAATGAGTTGACCAAATATACATGCATGATTTTATATGCTTTGTGGGGAGAGTTGGTAAATGTAGATAAGTGGAATCCTCCCTAAATACAAATGAAATTTGAAACTCTTAGGGGTCGTTTGGTTGGAGGGAAATGGAGGGGAGGTTATGGATTTTTTTTTTTTTTTTAGTTTTTCTTTGTTTGGTTTATAAGTTAGAGGGGAGGGGAGGGGAAATTTTAAGCAAGAATCTCTCCCATCCACCAATTTTGCTCCTCTCCAAAATGGGGGGATTTAGAAGGGAGAGAAAATTTTAACACATATAATTACTATATTGTCATTATATAGAATATTTTATTATTTTGTTTCTTACATCATTAATGATATTGTTGTTGTTGGAAATTTAACAACTATAGCAGGATATGATTAAAGCATAAAAAGTGAAGACTATGTATTATTATTGAATGATTGTTGAGTACAAGAAATCGGTTTATTCGTGAACCGTTTTTTGCGTACGTACATAAAACTCCCGTAAGGATCCTTTTACAATGATAAATTTTTGCTATTTATAGTAGAGAATGTTTGACTTCTGGTACGAGGTAGATACAATTGCATTTAATGTAGGACAACTTTTTGAAGCGGTCTGTCGGTCAAGGAGGGAACAACAATGATTACATGTTTTGCACATGGTCCAATTAGGAGGATACCTTGTCACATGCTTTGAAGTTCGGTCAGGTCGGACCTCGGTTTGTGGGTTGAAACTTCGAGAAACCTTCGAGAAGTCGGTTGTCAAAGGATCTTTTGAGAAGTCGGTTATTTTCTTTGAGCCGAAGTCGGTTTAATGTCCAGCCTGATCCGAGTTGAGTTAAGTTTGGCGTATGAGTGAGTTTGAGCTGAAATCTTGATTAATGAACGCTAATCAACAATTCAGGTCGGTTGTCAACAGATATAATTGTCATTTTCACAATATTTTCTTTCCCCTCCATTATTCTAACCAAACAAGTTTTACCATTTTTGTTTTACTCCCCTTCTACAAAATCCCTCCAAACAAGACAAAATTACTTTACATCACCTCTCTCCTCCCTTCCCCTCACCCTTACATAAATAATAACGATCAACTGCCTATAACACGTGTGAGCCTGTCTCACGTACGTC
>CACSLK010035018.1:3273095-3286846 GCA_902706635.1 Striga hermonthica
CTTGCATCTGGTTTGCCTGTCACTAATCTGGAAGCTATAGAAAAGTTCTACGAGTCCAATGGTGTCAATATTAAGTTAGATCCACAGATGAAAATACCATGCTCGGTATGTTAAGCTTGAACTTACATTTGTTATAAATGACTATGATTTCCTAAACAGCAGTGTGGTACTTCTCTGTGTAACCTCTATATTTGGTTGTTTGATGCTTATATACTTTGTTTACTGACTGGTGCATTATATTATGTGAACTCATAACTGATTATACTTTATGATAGAAAATATTCATCCAAACTGATGTCAGAAAGAATCAATTATTATCACATGTCTGCTTATTTGACCAGTGTTTAGAGTTAACTTTCTGATTAGATTTTCAGAAAGAGGAAGAAAATTATATGCAGATCGTACTGACGCTGATATTAATGGCCCGATGCAGAGTATTTCACGTCTTTATTATGTTTATGTAATTATTAATATTGGGAGTGCGGATGTAGAAATTCTGTTTTTATATATTCCCTTTTTGGAAGTTGTAGATGGCGAGGAGTAGGTTCTGTGCAATGCCAAAATGAGTTTGTAAGAATTTGGCAAATAATCATCATGTTTTGTTTTGATTGGTATTGCGTATGGTAATTCCGCATGCAGGGCTGAATATTACAATTTTTTAAATGCATAAAAAGTGCTTGGCTCCTCTGTTTCTGCTTTTGAAAAACTAACTATCCCAGACTTCAAAACTTGTATTATCATTAATCCAAAATACAATGCAAAAAGGATCACCATCTTTCAAATGCTAAGACAAGTTTTCAAAAAATTGACAAATGATCATCATGTTGTGTTTTGATTGATTTTGAATATGGTAATTCAACATCATTCCAGGACTGAACGTCACACACACACACACACACATACATTAATCCTTTAGTTTCTATTACAACCTCATTTCCAGAAATATACCGCACTAACCATATGCAAAATAAAAGCAAACATATCTAAATTCCTCATTACATTCATCAGAATATTCCAAAACAGATGCTCCGCCTTTTGTTTTCCTTGAATGAAAAATTTTGAATTTGCATATAACTAAACAATGTATAAACCTAAGAATCAGAGAAATGAAAAGGCTTGGGGAAGGATATGTAGTATCTTTGCATTTTGTAACAATACAATTTTAAATCAAATCACAACATAGCCCAACTTGCAGAAACTGTTATGATATGTTGTTTACTAGGACATATCATGTGACAACTTATTTTTTATTTGCATTACCACTTCTTGCCACTTCTGCTGCTTGTTATCGAGATCCTTGACAATGTCTCAAATCAGAACACAGATTAAGTTTGTATAACAAGTGTTTCTCATGAGGAAATTTATAATATTCATCTTGCTTTGTCTGTGCAGATAATTCATGGGAATGAAGGATGTGGTACACATTTTTTAACCTTTCTCCTTCAAGCTTATAAAAGAGCATTACCAGTTTATCTTCCTGTCTATTTAATTCCTGCCCTCATCGTACATCGTCAAGGTCTCTTGAAAAGGTAATTGATCTTGATGTTAAAGATATTTCTCCTTGTGTATACATGTTCCATATAGAATATCAATCACTGTGGGGATATATTCTGTGAGCTATGTTCCATAGTATTCAGTGAATCATCAATTAGAGGGGCAACATTTAGGTTGGATTGGAAAAGTCCTACTCGTTCATTTGAAATATTACTTGATGTGGGACAATGAAACTTTAATGATAGTAGGTAATCTGATTTGTTGATAAAAGAAATTACTTGATGTGGCATCTTTTCACAGCTTTTTAAAGTATTACTTGCATTTATTTTCCATCTATTCCTATATCCTGCCCCTACCTCAATGGATGTTGCCCCAACTTACACGGGACACTTTATAATATTTCCCTGGCTACCAAATTTGGCCGCCACGTAAGTTTGATACCCTCTGTAATAAAGAGGAAACATTTTGGTAATTACTCAATTTATATTGGTAAATTTTGAAGTTGGTAATGCTTAATGCACGGTTTCCCTTCCTTCCATATGCTGTTTTTCTATTGTGTTATAATGTGGGTTTTCCCCTGGTCATTGAATGTCATGATGTCTTTCAGACCAGTGCTATTCTATTTTTTATCCTAGTAAATCCATGGCATTTGCTGGTGCTTTCATCTGTCAATGCCACTTTTTAGATTTTCGGGATATTATTTTAAGTATTACTGATACTATTAACTCTGTTCAATCCATTACAGGCCTTACACAATTTTATGGAAAGGTCTGTTTGGTACTGTAAGGTCAAGCTTGTTCCTCTCAACGTATTGTTCATCTGCTTGGTAAGCAAGATTTTTATGATTTAAAAGGAACTCGTGTGTAATATACCCCTGCGAAACTGATTCTAAGCTCTTCAGTCTTGAATGTTCACTCCTATTCACCTATATATGCCCATCTTTGTGAATATACTATTATGTGAGTCTGGAGCTGACTTATCTAAAAGGAACTCGTGTGTACCGGTGAATGGTGATTGAGTGAGCATTGTGTGACTATTCAGGCTCAGTGGGAACTAAATGTTGCCTCATTCCAGGATTCATTGCAGGAGTTGAGATATTATATTTATGTTCACAGTATCTGATAAAAGTTCTGTTTTATTTTTTTATTTATTTTAATATTTTTTTTTTTCTGTTTTATTTTCCGCTTCTTTTCTGGGAATAAAAATGACTGGAAACAATCCTTTTTGCATAAGGTGCAACTCCTCAAGTAAACTGAGGGTGCCAAATCGTATATAAGAAATTTGTTGCATGTAAGGTTCCATCTGATGGAAACTACCAATACCAAAGCACCATTTCGAATATTATCAGTAATTTTGTATTGGAAAATTACCTCTTATTACATCTGCCGCCATTCTTCTAAAAGCACTATTATCTTTCTATGTTATGACATCGAATTCTTGATTGTATCCTATAATATTTCGACTTAGGTTATGGACATGCATCCTGTTCAGAATTTTGAAGAGATGTAACATTCCCATGGTGGCAATAGGAACGGTAAGAAATTTATCTTTTGCCGCTCCTTAAGTCTTCATATAAAGAAAGCTCATGTGTGTGTGTGAGAGAGAGAGAGGCGAGATTTAGTAGGAGTAACATTTTTTTTTCTCCGAACAGTTTCCAACTGGTCTGGCTCTAGCGATCGAGAAAAAGAGCAGAAGGATAGAGATATCCCTGTACTGTCTTGCACGAGCAATCGAGAGCTTTTTTACATGCATTGCAGACTCAGGACACTTGCCTCGCTCTAAACATTTTAAACGAGCTGATGTTGTGGTGTTCAGCATATCAACTGCAATGATAATGCACTGTTATGCCATGGAGCGGGACGTGTTCCGTTCCAAGTACCTAAATGTTCTCGACTGGGTGTTTGGTGTTCCTCTCTCTCCGTATGTGGCCACCCCACGTAAGAACCAAAGACAAAACAGTGCCGATTTTTAGGGGTCATACACTCCTCGACCCGTAATTTGTTGGGCGTGTTCTGTTTTAGGATTGTATGTGCCCTTTTATTGTCAGGGGTTGGATTATATGAATTTTCCCTCTCTCAACAGGTTGTACAAGGTTTTTAGTTTTAAGGAAACATATCATAGATTTCTCCATTGCTTTGTGGATTATTTAGTTTTGCACAAATATATTTGTTTGTTTGTTTGGTTTTGTACTGACTTCAGAATGCGGGTAAAAAGTTCTCCCAGGTCTGTAAGTTCTATTTTTGCATATTTCAATCCCGTGTAGTATGAAAACATAGGATGATTTGAAAACAGCAAAAAAAATAATAAATAAATAAATAAATAAATAAAATAAATAAAATAAAAAAAATAAAAACAAATATGGGGAAATGAAAAGAAACTCCAGCTCGTTCACGGGGGGCAGATTACGAATAAAAATCTTGGACGCCGCTTTGGCAAAGGTTTGTAATGGTATATTATCTTGACTTGTAACTGTAACCATTAATTTTTATTTGGGTGTTTTTGTGACGTAGGAGAAGCCGATAATCTCAAGAATACCTAAACACGATATTAAATCATCTTTTTATTTATAATCAACCAAGAAAAATAAACTAGAGTGTCTTTTATACAAGGTCCTGATCCTAAACTTGTCCATCAAGCTAAGATAAATAAAAACAATTAACAACAACAACAACAACAACAACAACAACAACAACAATAATAATAATAATAATAATACTAATAATAATAATAATAATAATAATAATAATAATAATAATAATAATAATAATAATAATAATAATAATAATAATAATCTACATCATTCTCCCCTTGTTCAAAAAGCTTCGCCCTTGAAGCTGATGTGCTCTTGTGACCAACGTGTGGTGTCGAACCCATGGTAGGAAACCTCCGTTGTTTCTCCTGTTGAACACGAAGGTTGAATGTCGCTCAACCAGTTCAACATTCTCTTGATTTTCATCAAACAGGGATACAACTACAGTCGTCTCACCATCAACCACAACAACATATACCAAGACTCTACCATCTAAAGACACTTCATCAACAAAGCCATAGTTAGCGACCTCTAAGCTATTTTGGGAGCTTTTTCTGAAAACTGAAACAATGACCAACTCATATGGAGCTTTATCAATACACCTTGGGCACAACAGAGCTAGCACATCTGCCTTCAGGATCAAATCTCACATAAAAAAAACGTGATACCACCTATTACAGGAATCACAACCAATGAATGTACCAATATCTGGATCTAAATCAATTGACATCGATCTATTACGAATTTTTCAGCCATCTCCATCCATGCAGACAACTGCATTCTCAACGATTTCCATGTTCCTGAAAAAAAAAAATTTCTGTCACATGAGGCTCTTCATCAAAGATCGGCGGACCATCATAAAATGATTTGTCATCGAAAACCAGCGGTCCATCGTAAAATGGCTCGTCTACACGAAACATCGATTCCCATCGGCGGTCGCCAACAATTTCAGCACCGCAAATGCACAGCTGATTGGGGGCCCTCTGCAGCCCTCGACCTCCCGGCTCAAACAAGGGTCGACGCCGTAACGTTCGCCATCAGAATCAGTGGTTGTTGCTCGCCTTTGGTCGCGCTCCCTGGGAGCATCGAAATCCTCAGCCCACATGGCACCCGACCCTTGTTCATCGCCGAAGAACGCAGTCGTGCACCACAGTTTGCGCGGCCAGCGGGCCGCAAAACCATCGAGCCCGTATTGGCCGTGCCCTTCGTCGCCCCGCGGACCATCGCGCTCACCGCCTAGCGCGAAGCCGCCGTATGCTTGCCCCGCTTCTCGTGAAATTGGGCTGCCCCTAGGGTTTCATCCTCATTGCAAACGCTACCATGCGCGAAACTGCCTCATGCCCGCCACTGCTCGCGCAATCGGGGTTGAAGCAGGACTTCGTTTCCTCGCCTATGTGGTCGATCTGCAACAAGGTTATCAGACCAAGCATATTTGCCAGACGAGGGATGTGGAGATCTCTGACGGGGCACCCCGCCTGGATCACGACCTCCACGTCCTCCGCGAACTCCCCAGCGCATGTCCTGGCTTTCTGCGTCACGGTTGGTCTGCAAATCCTTAACCATATTGTTGATCAGAAGACGAACTTCGTCAATCACCCTCGAAAGATACTCAACCCTACGATGCGATTGATTGATCTGGTGACAGAAGCCCATGGCTTGTCGACTCAGATACTCAATGGTAGCGTCACGCCCGTCGATGTCGTCTTACTTCGGCGGTATCTTGAATCGTGTTGACTTCTGATACCAACTGATGTAGGGGGTGAGACGACATTAATAAGATTGCAATCTCAAGATCACCTACATGATATCAATTCATCTGTTATTCATAATCAACCAAGAAAAATAAACTAAAAGGAGTTTTTTATAATAATAATAATAATAATAATAATAATAATAATAATAATAATAATAATAATAATAATAATAGTGTACACCAATTTGTTTGAAATTTTTAAATATTTTTTTTAAGATTTTAGAAACTCTAAATTATTTAATTTTAGATTTTTTAGCACTTTTAAAATTTTCAAGATATTCATTTAAGATTTTAAAACATCTTACAATATACCAAATCCTCACTTCAAATTTCATTTTCAGACTTTTCAAATTTCAATTATTTCATAGGATTTCTCGTAAAAATATCTTTAGTCTCAAATTTGTAAGTCTGTAAAGATCAGTCAAATTTCCTAATGAATTTAATATATGAAAAGTTGATTGACCAATCTTTCCACACGTTACAATCACAGATGTGTAAGATTTGCCGTGATACATGCATTGAACTAATTTATAATTTTGATCCATTCACATTTTAAAGAAATGTTTATATTTAAAAATTTTGTGTTGCTAATTTGTATTTTTAATCATTTTTTTTTTCTTTAAAATTGATGTTTGTATTTTAAAATATTTGCAGTCAAAAGTATGTTTGTATACTCTGACATTATCTAATTCGTTATTTTCATTTCTTCTAATCATCAATAAAAACCGTGAGAAGGAAACAGACGGACACGTCAATTCCGGTGTAAGGTAAGTCTAACAGAGTTGCAAAATAACAAAAGCTAATACCCGTACATATTAATTTGAAACGTGTTGAGTCTAACAATTACAAATTTTGACGAAATGGTTCCGTAACAGGACTCTAGTATTTCTCTTAAGTTTGAAAATGATGATAAAGTTAACGTCTTAAAAACGTGTGATTTATGTTACTAACTAAGACTCAATATTTCAAAGTGGTGTGTAATAAAGAATCTATAAATAAAATTTAAATAATCCCACCATCGCCGCTAATGAAGGCAACAAACAAAACCAGACAATCTCCCAATTGCCTTGTTTTTCACATTATATATACGCTCAAGCTCCCCCTTTTGTCCATATAACCAATTCTACAACAAACATGACATACTTTATCCTCCTCCTCGTAGCCTCCATCTTATCATGCTCCATCACACACCCGACCCGAGCCGCGGGTCCAAACGACACCCGGGTCCCACCGTACTCGTGCGACCCGACCCGCGACCCGTCCACGAAATCATACCCGTTCTGCAACCCCGGCCTGCCGGTCGAGACCAGGGCCCGGGACCTGGTGTCCCGGCTGACGCTGGACGAGAAAATATCTCAGCTGGTGAACAGGGCGGCCGCGATCCCACGGCTCGGCGTCCCGTACTACGAGTGGTGGTCGGAGGCGCTGCATGGAGTCGCCATGGCCCGCGGGGTAGAGAATGGGGTGTCCTTCAACTGGACCATTCGGGCCGCCACTAGCTTCCCTCAGGTCATACTCACGGCGGCCACATTCGACGCCGATCTTTGGTACCGTATAGCCAAGGTTAGTTTTGTAATTTTAAACGTGTGCTCAATCATGTGGATCTTGTCTGTTTCATCTGTATTGGAGATTACGATAAGGGCACATTTTGTTCATTATGTCAAGGGGGAGCCACCAATCCCACTTCGTGAAAAATATATAAAAAATATTAATTAATAAATAAATAAATATAAAAAATGATATATTTGATAGGGTTTATTTGAATTTTTTAAAAGTCCGGCACTATTACAGCGTCTTGTGGTGGGTCATATTTTGTTTTTGTGTCTTGGACAAGTTGTGCGCTTCATATTTTTATTTTAATAGGAAACAATTTACACTTGTGAAAAAGATATTATTCCATCTCCAAATATTGACCAACCCACATGAGTGAGTCACTTCTTTCTCTACTTCAATGATTATTAATTAATACACGGAGATGCTACGGTCTCGTTATAGAACAATTTCGTCAGTGTTTGTAACCGTGAGACCATTATGTAATCGTCGGGATAGATGACTAACGGTTACAAACCCCGACGGAATAGTTTCGTAACGGAACCGTAATATTTTCCATTAATATAAATACTACACAAGTTTTTTATACTATAAGTCAGGCTTAATTATTATCTAATAAAACTTATCTTACTAATTGTCTAATAAAAATGCATTTGTGAACTATACAAATTAAATATCATACTTTAAATTGTATTATTTTTTAGAGCATTTTGAATGTATACATATATTGTTAGAGTTTTAATAATCAGGTGCGATTAACCACAAATTTACAGAAATTAGAATGCACAGCTAAATGATACTACCACAAGATGCAAGTAGTCTTATTTTAGTAGTGTTTTCTTATTATATTCATGTAGAGAACATGTTACACTTAGAAGACCACATTATATCTGCTGGAAAATGCTACAGTCCCGTTACAGAATCATTCTGTGGGGATTTGTAACTGTTAGATCATCACATAACCATCGTAGATAGTTGATCTAACGGTTACAGACCCCGACGAAATGGTTCAATAACAGTACCGTAGAATCTCCCATATCTACTTTACACTATAACAACAATTGATCTCTAACAATACAAATGGTGATGAGTTGTTGTGAATACAGATGGTAGCTAGCTACTAGCTAACATTTAAATCCCCAAAATGATAATAACACAAGACAATAATTTGAAGGTGATCGGGACAGAGGCTAGAGCCATATACAATGCAGGCGAGGCAATAGGCATGACTTTCTGGTCGCCCAACATCAACATTTTCCGAGACCCGAGATGGGGACGTGGACAAGAGACACCCGGAGAAGACCCTTTCCTCACCAGTAAATACGCCATCTCTTTCGTTCGAGGGATTCAAGGCGACTCCATTCAAGGCGGACAGCTCAAAGACGGACATCTTCTCGTCTCCGCATGCTGCAAGCATTTCACCGCCTACGATTTGGATAACTGGAAAGGGATCAACCGTTTTATATTCGATGCCAAAGTAATTAACTAACTTTTATATATATTATCATCTCAATAATCCTCATCACAGACCAAAAGGAAATAGAATAATTAATGGCGCCTTTTTCTTTTGGCAGGTGACGAAGCAGGACATGGCAGACACGTTTCAACCGCCTTTCAAGAGCTGTGTGGAAGATGGACGAGCAAGCGGGATAATGTGCGCTTATAACAAGGTCAATGGTGTCCCCAATTGCGCCGATTATGATCTACTCACTAAAACCGCCCGCCAAGACTGGGGATTCCAGGGGTATACTCCTCAACTCGAAATTCGATAATTAACTCGTTCAACTTCTCGTACTAATTAATTACTTGGAACACGTTAATGCAAAACTAACAGGTACATTACATCTGACTGCGACGCGGTCGGTCTCATTTACGACGTGCAAAAGTACGCAAATTCGCCCGAGGAAGCTGTGAAGGATGTGCTCAAGGCTGGTAATTAATTTAAGTCTTCGTGTTAACTTAAATGGTGAAGCATATGCATGCATCTTCCTAACAAACCCCTTAATAAATAACTATACAAATTAACACGCGTACAGGCATGGATGTCGATTGCGGGCCTTACCTAGCGAACCACACGAAATCCGCGGTCGAGAAAGGGTTCGTGACCGAGCCCGACATCGACCGGGCCCTTTACAACCTGTTTGCCGTCAGGATGCGACTCGGGCTTTTCAATGGGCCCCCAAACAAACTACCCTACGGCTACCTGACCCGCAATGACATTTGTACGCCCGAGCACCAGGAGCTAGCCCTCGAGACCGCACGCCGCGGAATTGTCCTTCTCAAGAACTCGGCTAACTCACTTCCACTCTCCAAGTCGGAAATCGAATCCCTTCTAATAATGGGTCCCAACGCCAACGCCACCGAGACGCTCCTTGGGAACTACGCGGGCCCGCCGTGCATAACCATTACCCCGCTTCAGGGCCTGAAGAATTACAACGTGAAAAACACCGAGTTCCAGTCGGGATGCAACTTCATAAACTGCACGTCGATTGACTATAAAAGTGTCGAGCTGGCGAGGTCGGCCGACCGCGTGGTCCTTGTGGTGGGGCTCGATCAGGACAGCGAGAGCGAGGAGCACGACAGGGAGGATTTGTTGCTGCCGGGCGAGCAGCAGAGTCTTGTTATGAAAGTGGCCAAGGCCTCTAAAAATCCGGTCGTGTTGGTTGTGCTGTGTGGGGGCCCAGTTGATATCTCATTCGCCAAGAACGAGCCCAAGATCGGGAGCATTTTGTGGGCCGGGTATCCCGGAGAGGCCGGGGGCCAGGCAATTGCCGAGATCATATTCGGCGACTACAATCCAGGTATATATATATATGTGTGGAAAATGCTAAAGTCCTGTAACTGGACAATTCCTCTTAAAAAAAACTCCAATGGAAAATTGCTACATCAGCATTTATGGACTACATCTAAGGGTCCATATCAAACTACAACATCCAATGATTAATAATTAAGAGGACGGAATCATACCGTGATGGGACTGTAGCTGTCTAATTGTACATGCAAAAGTCCTGTCTCAAACCATGCATGTTAAAATATCAAATATGTCCTTTTTTTATTTAGGTGGAAGGTTGCCTCTAACTTGGTACCAGCAAGATTTCGTCAAAATACCGATGACCGATATGAGAATGAGGTCCGATCCCTCGTCCGGTTATCCAGGCCGAACCTACAGATTTCACACGGGTCCCACTGTTTTCGATTTTGGTTATGGTCTTAGCTACTCGAACTACTCTTACGAGTTTGTTTCGGTCAGCCAAACCAAGCTCCACCGACCAGCATCACGTAAGAACTCGAACTATGTCTTGATTTCGGAAATAGGCCATGAATCGTGCGACAAGGCAAAGTTGTCCGTTACGGTTAGAGTGGAAAATCAGGGGAAAATGGCGGGTACGCACCCAGTTCTGCTATTCCTGAAGTCCAAACAAGGTGGCCGCGATGGAGTCCCAATCAAACAGTTGGTCGGGTTTCAGACAGTGAGCTTGGGCGCGAATCAGAAGGGTTCGGTCGAGTTCCAAGTGAACCCATGCGAGCAGTTTAGCTATGCTAATGCGGATGGGAACTTGGTGGTCGAGTTAGGGGCTCAGTACCTGGTTGTAGGAGATCAAGAACATCTTATTAACATATAATTGCTCGACTAAAATTGTCAACATCCTTTTTTTTTGGTTTAATGATTCACAAATGTTTTTTTCTGGACTGGCTAATTTTGGATATTTGTCTTAAATATGATCATCCGGGTAATGACCACCTTTGTACTGAGTGCACGTGCCATGTACGTGATATACGATTTGAATTTTTATATGGCTTTAAATTATATTTTCTTTTTATAGCCTATTCAGGTTTTTTTTTTGCATTTTTATTTTTAAATAATCAAACAAAATAACTACATTACGTAATGAATGTGTCAAACATATTATAGTTTTCAAATAATAATTAAAAATTATGTGAAATTTTGGTTGAAAGCTCTTCTTTCTATTGCTCGAAATCTTTTTGGTTTGAAGAAGATTGAAAATTATGAATAGTAAAATTTAATTTGAAATCTTTTATGAAAATAATTGCATGTGATGATTTACAATTTTGTCTTCTTATTCTTCGTCTCTTTTCATTATTTTTATTGACTAACAATTGTAATTCTATCGATATCTGTTGACAAAAGTTTCTAAATATTATTCAAATTATCTTATGTTTCTAGTGACACAGTTTTCATATGTATTTTTCACTTGGTCCAATTAATTATAGTTATTTTCACGAGTTATCAATATATATTAAATTAGAATTGTAAGTGGGCTTGGGTCTTAGTCTCATCTTTCTTTGGCTAAGCTGGCAGGCCGGCCTGCTATAGTGCGCACCAAAATTATCCAACTATGTAGGTGATTTCTCTAGGGCTCGAAAAGCGCTCCCGAATCTTAAGATAGCTTATATCTCCCGCTCTCGGAAGGGGGCTTGGGTCTTCGTGATTTGAACGCTTGGAACCAAACGTTACTTTCATGCACTCTTTGGAACATGCAAGTCAAAAAGAATACCTTATGGTACAAATGAATCCACCAAATTCATTTGGGAGGCAAGTCTGCGTGGGAATGGGAAACACACAATGATGACTCGCCCTTTTCAAATATCTTTTCGAGATCCGAAAGGCCTTGGTAGATAAAGCGAGTAGTGAGCAAGCCGCGAAAGCTCTACTTCACCGTTGGAGTTCTGGAGGTAAGCAAGATGGGGCGTGAAGTTGCTACGATTTCTTAAGTCCTCGCGGTACAATGGTGCCCTGGACGGGGGTTGTTTGGAGCCCTTGCAACACCCCAAAAAATTCCTTCATTCTTTGGTTGGGAGTGCTCGTACAAAGAACCGGTTAGAGTTTCTTGATGAAGACCCGGCTTGCTCTCTTTGTGGTGGTGCTGTTGAATCATTGGGTCACCTATTTTTCGAGTGCCCCTTTAGCTACGAAATCCGGAGGGTGATTTGTGATTGGGTTAGCCTTCGTCATAGGTCATTGACACTCAAAGTGGCTCTTAAATGTACTACAAAGGAGGCATTTGAGGGGCTAGTTGGCGGACCAAGTTGAAAAAAACGACGTTTGCGGCTACCGTGTACTTCATTTGGAATGCGAGAAATAGATTGGTTTCCGAAAACGAATCTCAACCTTCGAGCCTAATGATTTGTAAGATCCAAACTCATGTTTATTGTACAATTTTGCGTTGTACCCGAACGTGCTTGCCGAATATGAGAGGAAAGCCCTTGGAGTATGATAAATATCCCCTTGGCACGAAGCTTTTGAGAGAGCAACTCGCGACCCGCGACTCGCAGGATTCAGCTTCGCGACTCACAAAATTGGCTGTAACTACCAGAAATTTTAGGCTGTAACTACAAGCTGAATCTTCGCGAGTCGCGGGACGGTCCGCAAGTCCGCTAAGACATCTGGGCTCTGTGACCGTTCGCGACTTGCGGACCGTCCCGCGACTCACAAGATTCAGCTTTCGCGACTCGCGGAATTCGCCATGACTTGCGGCATTTCTGGGGGCTAAGGTGTAACACCCTCGATATTATTACTATTTATGGAGCTCAATTTTATTTCCATACTTAGCAAGTTTCCTTATTTGATGTATTTATCTAGTATTATTTGCATTAAAGTGAATATTTATTTTAAGTCTAAGCCATGGAGAATTTATTCAATTTTTAATTTTAAAATCAAATTTATTTAGCCCAAATATGGTTGTATAGATATTATTTTTAAGCTAAAACCGAGCCTTGGAATTATCATAATTTTATTAAAGTCGGGTCGAAGCCCGGACGTGCCGAGCCTCGGCCCAATACCTGATCCATTTTATTCGAGTCCATGTTCGATTTTATTCCGGCCCATTTCATTTAATCAAACCCATGTTCGATTTTATTCCAGTCCATTTTTTTTAATCGAGGCTATGTTCGATTTTAATTCAGTCTATTTTATAAATCGAGCCCATGTTCAATTTTTAAATCCCTGCCCGTTAATTCGGCCGACCAATTATTTTAAAGCAAGCCCCGTTAAAATTTACCTAGCCCGAATATTTAATTTTTATTAAGCTCATCTAGCGAACATTTAATTCCGAGTCAATGTTCGGTCAAGCCCAAGCATTTGTACAAGCCCGATAATTTGAAGCCCAACTAACATCAAACCCTAACTCCTCCTACTACTATAAATACACACTTCATCTTCCTCATTTCCTTTCAACTCACACACAAACCCTAGTCACCATACACATCTCCTAGCATTCACATCAAGATCCGACCACTTCCATCTTTTTTCGGCCACCATGTCCATTTTCAGGCGAGTCGCCGTCCAACCACCACGCCGGCGACCAGAACCACCGGCGGACCAGCCAAGCCACGCCGTCACGACTCAGTGTTGTAAGTATTTTTACCGGAGTAGAATCGAAAGATTCAACACCGGGTCGTATC